>PVHY01013093.1:0-42381 GCA_004024945.1 Uropsilus gracilis | reverse complement strand
TCTTTTAGGTGTGTCCATGGTTTTTGTTTTTTTTTGTGTGTGTGTGTTTTCATTTTTTTTAATTTTTTTGTTTGATTTTCCCTATATCCGTCATATAAGTGAGACCATCCTGTACTTCTCTTTTTCTTTTTGGCTTATTTCCGCCAATATGAGTTTTTCCAGCTCCATCCAGGTCGCTGCGAATGACATGTGTTTGTCCTCCTTGATGGATGCGTAGTATCAACTGGAATACATTTTATTATGAAAAAAAATTAAAAAAAAAAGAAAAAGACAGAAAACATATGGTCTTACCTATAGATGGAATATAGGAATAACAAAGAAAAGGCCAAGAAAAAATAAAAATAAGCTAACAACAGAACTGGGGCAAGCAGCTAGGGAGGGACAGTGGGGAGAAAGACATCAGGAAAGGGAGGGGCACAAGAATATCAAGATGAAGTTTCATGGGTGATAAGGTGGAGGGAGAACCTTGGGGAATGCGGTCATGTTTTATATATGTATATGTACATACATAAATAAGTAAGCATCAAAATGATTAATAAAAAGAAAAGGAAAAAAGAATAAGCCCTCTCCCCATTATTTAGATTCTCTAAATAAGAAAGGAGAATCTTGAGCCAACCTAGAAAGACTAAAAGACTTTCTACAGAAACAAGTGGGACAGAAATATAAAATCAGAAGGTAGCTTTTTTTATTACAGTCACAGATTTGCAGCATTAGTTCTTATTGTAGGCAAGTTGGTTTTCTTTTTTTATTTGCATTTTTTATATTGTTATACCTTGCTGGCTTTCTTCTACATCAGTGTATCATTTGTAATGCCGTTTAAGCATTAAATAGTTATGTAGTGTTTACCTTGTGTGAGGTCCTGTTCTAGGTTCTTAACAAACATATCTTTCACTTGTTTTTAACGCCACAACAACCTATAAAGTAGCTACTGTTTTCCTCCCTCTTTACAGGTGATGAGACCAAGGCCTCCAGAAGTTAAGCAACTTGTACAAGGTCCCACAAATAACCAGGAGCAAAGTCAAATGAAACTGAACCCAGGCAGTCTGCCTTCAGAGTTTGTACTTTAAGACAATTGCCAAATTCTCTCTCTGATGAAATGAAGTTTCACTCAGCTATTAAGATTTTTAGTATTTATCTTAAAAATTAATGTGGGGAAATTGATAGATAAGTCACTGTCTAGATTTTCTGCCTGCTCTGAGTCTTTCTCCTGTCCACAGGGTCAGTGTTCTAGTTGAACCATTGACCAGACTGGAGACTCGACCAGGATGTGAAGATCTTTGTGGTAATGGGATCTGAAAGACAGCATTTTCCTCCTTTGCTTTCTTAGAATGGATTACCACTTACCTTCAATGATTAGGAAATTGCATGCCCAACACAGATTAAGAAATCTGAATTTGTAGAGTGTGAAACTGCCAGCAAGAAAAAAGTGGAAAAACAAAACTGGGCCTATGAGTGTGGGCAGCAAAGTGTCCATCTGTTAGTCCTCCCGTCTTCTTGTGGGCTTCCTGGCAGTTGCCTGTGTGCATTTTTCCTCTGGGCATCTCATGTTCCCATTATTTGGGATCGAGAGGTTGATCATGAATGGTATCTTCATAGTCTTAGAATTAGTTATTCCCGAGTCTAAGAATGTGCATACTTCTTTAGCCCTTAACTCTTATTCTGCTATCTACCTGCTTACCACTTACTGGATTCACTCAAAGAGTGACCAGAGATAGCAAATACCTGGAACTTGTGCTGCTTCTGTTCCTGCCTCCCGAGTTGGAGGAAGACATCACTGGTCGAATGTGGCATGGTTCCTGAGCCTGGACTTTGCTCCTTCTTGGTGCTGGTCCCTGCAGCCTCAGACAGGCAATCAGATGTGGCCTAAGGAACACCTACTTCCCATTCTTCACTGGAGCCTTAGTGTGTGGTTTGGGTGTGACAGACAATTCGAAACCGAGACCTGGAAGAGATAGTTGGCCAGCCCTTTAGCAGGGGAAAACCCAGGCAGGAGGAGGTAAAGTGACTTGTCACCTCTCTCCTAACAGGTTTTCCACCTTCTAATTCCCTGTTCTTGCTCATCTGCCCTATACTGTTTGTCTGAATTCAGCTACCCAAACTTGAGTTGAAAATCTCTCTAGCTTCAGAGAGTATTTTTGCTGGGTGGGACTCCAATATTTGCCACATTTCTTACCTGAATCCAAGATGGGATCCAGTTTCAGCCAAGCAAAATACATTCAAAACCTATTCCCAGCCTGTCGGGTCATGCTCTCTGCAGTCTGTCTTGGAGACTGCAGCAAAGAAGTGAGGCTTGGGGTGCACTACTCACGTGTTGGCAAGGGACCCCCTACCCTCTCCTGTGACCCAGTGAGCCTGCTGTTCTAGGGGATTCCAGCTGAAGCTGGATGACCAAGAGAGTCCTGAAGGTGGCCTGGCTAAGGGCGCAGGCTCTAAGTGGTAGAGACACTTTTCCAAACCCAGTTTCCCTACTCACTCACTGAACACACTCTCTGTCTGACCGAGAGTCTGCCTGTGTGAAACAGCTTTTTCTTTTAGGGTTGTCATGAGGACTCAACGTGGTGCTGCATAGCATGAAGTGCTTAGCACAGTGCCTGGCATTTCACGGTAGTGTCAGCAGACATCAGAGTGTGGAGCTCCAAGAACTGGTCCAGCCAGTGAACCAACCACCCAGTCATGAACCTGGCAAACACTGTCAGCGTTAACTATTCAGAGCTCTAGAATAATCTGATTAATAATAATTTTTAAAAAAGCCCAAAACACCTTAAGGTTGTTGAGGGAATAACTAGGAAAGAAGCTGCTGTATTTTGATACAGAAGAAAATCTGCCAGGTCACTGTCCAACCACTGAGACGAGAGAAAAGAGGCATCAGTCAGTCACCATCACACAAGGAATTCAGTCCTAGCAAAAACTGTGCAGGAAAGCCACTAGACACATCATGGCTGCCACCTGCCAACAGCAGCAGCAGCAGCAGCAGCATGCCAGGGAGCAGGGGCATATGATCGCCATAGCTGCCACATCACAAGATTCAGAATGTCCAGTTTCCAACAAAAAAATGGAAGAGATCAAATAGAAAAGTGTAGTCTCTTCACAGGAAAAACAAAATTGACATAACCCTGGGGAAGGCAAGTCACAGGAGCTTGGCATCCTCACTAAATATTGGCTTCTTCAGGTTTGGCATAATTGTGAAAAAGAGAATTTTGTTGGTTATTGCAAGCTTATTACTATGAATACCATGCCTTTTGTTTTGGGTTTATATGGTTTAGATTATGAATATGATAGTTTTGCCCATTTATCTTAGTGGAATGTACCATGAAGGGGAAAATACTCAGTTTGCCCTTGAGAAAATATTACCCTTTAGAGATTTGCCCTTGAAAACATACACACTCTACTAGTCTATTATTTTTTTTAATGTACATATCAATGAATAAAATTAGACAACATTCTGTATTTGCAGTAGTCTCCTGCTAAAGACATATTTAAACTTAACATCCGTTACTCTTGTTTGAAGTACAGTTTATTTGGACCGACACAGAAAATAATGCCTTTATTTCCTAATCTTTTCCTGCTGTTAACTGGTCAGACATGGTACAATTCTGTTTTCATCCCCTTCAAATGCTATTATTATTCTTGCCAGTAGCATTAGGTTGTTCCTTCTCTCTCCTTCCTTTCCTTGTTGAGTAGCACGAGCCATAGAAGCTCTGTGTAGCCTGAGTGGGTTTGGTCAGAAATCTGAGATCATCTTGAATGTGAGGAAAGATTCTTCCCATAGAGATTCAGGGTGCAGAGGAATCATTTAGCAATCAACAAAAGTTTAGATTGGCAAGTAGCGTAGGCTATCAATCTGTTACGTTGAAAGTCAGAATTCTAGGCTACACCCAGACAAGGTCTAGGTAGCCAGAAAGGCCTCAAACATCCTGAGAGATACGTGTCCCCACATCTAGCTGCGAGTCGCCCAGCTTCTCTCTAATAAATGATCCTCAGGTATCCGTTTCTTCCAGAGCAGTGGTGACAGCTGTACATCGAGAGCGTAAAAGCCTTCATTCCCATCCATCGGAGTGCTGCCTTGGAACTGAACATAGAAGGACACAGGGAGGCAGGAGCAGCTGTCCCCCTAGCTTTCCTCTAGAAGAGGAGTCTGCTCACGAGGAAGACAAGCAGGATCTGAATAGTGTCGGTGACGGGGTTGAGGAAGGCTCCATTGGCTGAACTGGTGGTGTGTTTAGCTGTGGTTGTGGGCTGGCCTGGGCGTGGGGTTGTGGTAGTGGTTAAGATGGGGGACGTGTTTGGGTTGATCGTAGAGGTGTGGAAGGTCGTCGTGGAGATCTTGGGGTTCAAGGTTGTGGTTGTCTCTGGAAAAAAAATGGCATTCAGAACCTCTGTTTGGGGTACACAAATGAAAGCAGGCTCTTCTGATGGGATACTGGAGCTAGAGCCCATAAGCAGAATTCAAGAAATACTTCTCAAGAGCCAAGTGTGTAAAGATGAGAGGAGAATGGAGCCTGGAAGGGCGGCAGTGCTGGGACAGAATGTCAGGGAACATTCTTAAGAACTCTAGTCTTAAGATTTACACAGTTCTGTGGAAGAAGGATTTTATACTGAATTCACACAGCTACTGAACATGCCGTAGGGTGTCTCAAATATCCTTAATATTGTGTCAGGTAAGCCAGTGCAAATACCATTAAGGGTAACACAATTTATTTCAAAAGTTGCTTGTAATGCTTGTCAGAACTCAATACCATCCTGACCTGAGTGAAAACCCTAGTCTAAAGGAAGTGCAGGGAGGTCTTGGCCAAGCCCTGGGGTCTCTTTCTGTGGTTTCTGAGCCCTTGGGCATTTTCTCACGCAGTTGTCTGATGACATACTGGTTCTCTGAGATTACCTTGAAGAGAAGCAGAGAAAGCCAGGCCTGTAGCCTGAGGGGCTGGGGAAGTATGTATATCTGATCCTGGAAGCACTGGAATTGGGATATCTCCAAGGGTCTGAGTGGACCATAGCAGGAGCAATAAAGAAGAAGGGAATAAAGAAACAATAAGGAAGAAGGGAATAAAGAAATAAGGAAGAAGAGAATAAAGAAACAAAAAAGAAGGGAATAAAGAAACAATAAGGAAGAAGGGAATAAAGAAGAAGGAAATAAACAATAAGGATGAAGGGAGTAAACAATAAAGAAGAAGGGAATAAAGAAACAATAAAGAAGAAGGGAATAGCTAGTGATTTACTTAGGCCTGTCCTTTTTTTTTTTTGTCTGCCTGGAGGTGCTTTCCACTTCTGTGGTATCTCTTATTTAGAATGGCTCCAAGATAAGTTTCTCCAGCATCCCACTGTGCCAGAAAGTCTGAACACAACCACGTTTCTTTTCTTTTCTTTTTTTTTTTAACTGAATTTTATTAGTGTACTGCTAAGGACTAGACTTTCTTAGCATTAACACGGAGTGTTCATCTCAAAAATATCCAGGAGGAAGAAAATAACACCCCAGTCTTTTCACAGAGGGAGATACCACCAAGGAAACCATCTAGGCTTTCATAGAATAGTTTCTTTAGCTATAATCACTTTAAGACTTGCTGATAATAGACATTGCTTTGACCATATTCACAGTGCATTCACCTCGCCTACTATAGCTATGCCAGTGTTTGGGGCTCCTGGGGAAGACAGGTTATCTGGATGATAAGAAGACTAACATTTCCTGTTCTTAGGTTAATTCTGAGTTAAAAAAAACATTAAAAATTACAGAATCATGTTAGCGGAAATAAGTCAGGAAGAAAAAGAGAAATACGGGATGGTCTCACCAATATCAGGGATATGGGTAAAAAACCAAACAAATGGACAAGAAAAATTAAAAACTCCCAACAGAACTGAAGCATAGAGCAAGAGAGCGGGAAAGGGGTAAAATCAGGGGAGGGATGGGAATAAGAGATTAAGATGTTTCACCGGTGATAAGGTGGTAGGAGAATCCTGGGGTAGGCAAATGATGTGAAAAATATATAAATGTATATAAATGTATATATATAAATATATATATATATACACATATACATGTGCCATTTACTTCCTGTGTGTCCTTAGACATTTCTTTTAAGTTCCTTAGAAGTAAAAGAGAAGGACGGAGCCTTGAGATGGGTTGTGGTTGAGGATTATAGCCTGTAAAAGGTCAGTGAAGGGGTGGGTGGAAGGCAGGGAAAGTCAGTGGAAATTTCTGGGGCTGGTGATATGGCCAAAGACCACTCTGAGAACTTAATGCAGTTATTGGTATTTCTGCACTAGCACTGCTTCCTTGTATAAACCTCTCCCCTCATCCCCTAAACACTGCTATTTCTATGAAGACTTTGTGTGAGGTGGGAATTCTCTGTAGACACCAAAGAAGGAGCTGTCTCTCATATCAGAGTCTCTATGGTATGGAATAGCTCAGCTCCTCTGGAGCAGGAGTCTGGACCCACAGTTCACTGTGAGAACGGAAGGTCCCTGAGAAGTCTTGGAATGGCTTATGTTCCCCACATGGCATAGGTCTAAGGGGTTGAGCTCATTTTGTGTAGGTCTCAGGGTGCTGGGAGACACAACTGATGTCTGAGGAACCCATGATTAGATGCTTTTCCAGGCTGATTGAGTTTACTGCCAAAGTAGGGCGGAGGAGCTTACCTTCTTTTCTCAGTACCAGATAGGAAAATACAGCCTCTCTGTTTAAGTTGACAGCAAAGGCTCTGTAGAGGGCAAGTCAAAGAAAGAAAATGGTGAGACCTCAGCTGGGGAATTAAGTTCAGTTCCCATTTCTATTTTCCCAGAAGATCCCAACCTCTGAATTCCTTTTGCATTTACCTTTTCTGCAACACATGTAACAGATCATGAAATACGAGTCTGCTGTACATTATCTAAGAGCTTCTGTGATCTTGCTCCAGACAAGACCAAATTCAGTGCCCACCCCCACCAACGCTGCCACCAGCAGCTCCCGGTGAGGGTTCCGGTCTTCTTGCTGGCCCAGCCCTCTGCCTGTCACATCTGCCCATACACTTAGCAGTGACTTCTGTGAAGCTGCTTCTCCTGTTGTCAATACCCAGGCAGATCTCTTTCAGAGAGACACTCCCCACACTCTGTGACCTTGCTGTGAACCCCTCCCCCTCCCCCTACAGGAGGGCCAGCTCCCTGAGGGCAGGTTTTATTGAAGATAGTGCCTGACACATAGTAGTGGGTGGTTTATGTTCATGCCATGATCTGTGCAGCATGGTCCTTCTGTCAGTGGGTCCTGTATATGGTTAGCCTCTTGTCGATACATCCAGCATTTATTTGAGCGGACACCACGTGTCAGTCATGGGGACTGTGGTATGGCATCTACTGTCTCTTCAGAATTGGCCAGTGAGTTCCATGTGGTGAGTGCCGTGCTGAAGCTGTGAACCCACCAGAGTGAATAACCGGGAGCCTATACTTGACCTGGGAGTTTGACGGATATTGTCTTGAGGCAGCGATGTTTCACCTCAGTCACTATTTCTGTCCAGGTCTTGTCTCCCAACCTCATGGATAGGCCATGGGCAGGGGTCTCTTCACATTCCTCTGTACCCCGCCCAGCACAGCGGAGTCCCCTGCTTTCCTGTGTCCCTATCCTATATGCTGCTTTCCTCCCCTTGTCAGCTTGCTCTCCTGTCAGCAGCTCTAATCAAGAACATGTGTATCCACTGCAAATAACTGAAAGGCCTGCACATTATAGCGGGGAGCAAGCCAGGAGAGGACGCTGTTGGTGGGAAGTGCCATTTCCTTTGCAGATTGTCCCTGGCTTTGTCTGGTGTTGCCTGGGGCATGTGACTTTCCCCAGGAAGGTGAAATGAAAGACAAGTCACCACCCCAATTAGCAGAGGCTGACTTTGGGGGCTCCCATTACTGGGAGGTAGGACTGCAGCTGCTGGTCATTTTACTGGTATTTCCTCCAAAGCCAACCTGTCTGACCAGGCCTGGGTTGTGGCAGGAGAGGGTAGCATGGCTTGACAGCACTGCTACCAGTTCGCACAGAGATGTGGCCATGGCTCACAGTGGACACAGCTTGGTAGCCAGACATGTCCTTTCAGTCCAAAATCAGCCTGAGAGTGCAAGGGCTTCAGCATTTGGTGACAAAACTGGACTTGATAACAAATCCCTGACTGGAGGGACTGTGAAAGTGGGACACAAGCCCAGGTGACCTCCCCTTAGGACCTGAGTGTTGTACCTACTGTGTGTGACAGGAGGCAGCCAGCTTTAGCTAACAGTCAGCAAGCCACTTCCAGAGTGCTGTGAAAACTATTCTCCAGTTTGCAAACAGAAAATATGAAATGAACAGGGTAAGGTATCTCATGACAGGGATTCTGTGCTTGAGCAAACTGTGGTCAGGTTCTGGAACTTTCTCCGGGGTCTATCTATACACTTTCTTGTTAATCCAGTTTTAGCAAGAACCCTTCCAGGTCAGCTTAACAAGAGACTCCTGACACCCCCACATCCGATCACCCTTGCTGATCTGGTTGAGTTCCTCCTTTTCCACCATTCCTTAGGTGACATGTAGCCTGTGCTTAGAATAATCCTCTCCGGTTCAACTCAGCCAGAATCCCTCTTATCCTCGCTGTGCCCTTTTAGTAATGTCACATCCATGGACCCTGCCCCATGGCTGTAAATCCCACTGGCCCATGTCGTTTTTAGGATTGAGAGCAGTCTGTTCATGTTTTTCTCTTACGGCAATAGTCCCGGATAAAAGAAGTGCCTCTGTTTGTATGTATTTCCATTTGACTTTATCTACTGTCCAGTGCTGGTTTTCTTTCACAATAGCTGTTTATGTTGAGTATACCTGGTATGTGAGTGTGTGTGTGTGTGTGTGTGTGCAATCTATAGATAAATGGTAGCACAGGGCAAGAATAGTGAGACAGAAAACTACTACTGCGTCCTTCACATCACATCTGGATTTGAGTCCTTCAAGGTTCAGGTAAAACTGCCTAAACTCAAAATGAAGCTGTAAAGACCCAAAGCAAATAAGGTACAGGCCGGTTCTTACTGCAGAATGACTTCCGAGACATTTGTGGAGCCAGGGGATTGCCACTTGGCGCTGAAGGGCTTGTGGACTGAGTCCCCCAGCCGGTAGAGGGCGCTGTCTTTGCAGTACGCGTCTGCTTCTTGCCAGGCGCCGACCGAGAGGTTGTGTCTGTCCACGGCCCTCAGGACCACGCTGCTGGTGTTTACGCTCACAGGAACCAAGACTAGGAGGAAGCGGTAAGGAAACAGTCATCCGGACAGTAAGAGAAGGTGGGGGAAGGCTGTCACATGCAAAGGAAGTGTGAAAGAAGATAGTCACGGATAGTATGCCCGTGTGGTGAGTTGGTCCTAGTGTTGTCAAATAGCTTGAAGAAAACCTAGAAGGAAATCCATCAGAATATTAATGGCAGTGGTTAGCAATTAATCTAACTTTGATTAAGGGACAGGCTGCTTTTCTCTTTGTTCTAGCACTTTAGTGTTTCTCAAATGCTCTTCGGTGAAGGGTGCCCCCAAGAAGACCTGGACTCTGCCTTGGCATTGCTGTGCGCCAGCTGTTGTCACCTTGGAGCCCAGTTCCCATCTGCCAGATGAGGGGGCTGAGCCCGTGCTGCCCCCTCTTGGAGGGTGGGGGGCAGGGGAGGAGTGTGGGAGGTGTGCATGTGAGAGGGTTGGGTGGGCCTTGGGAGGTGCTTCATGAAGTGAGGAGATGTTACTGCTGAGTCAAAGCAAAGCCCTTTCCCTGGTCCTGGAAATACCAATGCTCTTGACTCTGTGTCAGTGTTGTTAAGGGGCAAGAAATGGTGGGGAGTGAGGAGGGGGACATCTGAACCCTGGAGACTCTAATCTAGGTACCTGTAAAACAACACAATAGGTTCCCTGACCTCTCAGGTGAGTCTGCCCCTATGACCCAGGCTGCTACTCTCACGGGGCCCCTCTGATCCTTGTTTATGTCAACATTCTTTATTTTTGAGACTAAGTCTCGCTATTTTTGCCCATGGAACCGCAGGCTCACATTGCCCAGGGTATCACAGACTCAAGCAATCCCCAGCCTCAGCTTCCCAGGTAGCTGGGATTACAGGCGTGCGCCATCACACCCAGCTATTTTTTTGGGACTAGGTCTCGCCACATGCCCCCCCATGGGACCCGAACCGAGATCCCTGGCCCTGGCCATGGCTTCCTAGGCTGCCACCTACAGGCAAGCGCCACCATGCCCCTGCCTGTTGTTTATGTCAACATTCCAATGTGCTCTGCGGGAGGGAATTTCAAGAGACTATCTCCATCTACCCACTTCCTCCCTTAGGCGGCCCCTTCAGAGTGATTTCCTCCTCAGTACTCGGGACTTCCTCCTCAGTGCTCAGGTGCTGTTCTCTCAGCCACCTGAAATCCCTTCAGAGACTTCTTCCCGAAGTCAGAAGCTGTAGAGGACCAAACAGTCCCGGATCTGAATTCCAGCCCTGACATTTAAGACCAAATCATTTCACCTCTCAGCCTATTTCCTTATCATTCATCATCCACAAGTAATTATCGAATGCCCTCTTCATACCAGGCCTAGTTCTAGGTCTGCGAAGAACAGCCTCAGACCTCCTGACATGGAGATCATGGCGCTTTCTCCTAAAAGCTTTCTGAGAGTCGGGGGAAGAACGTGAATAGGTGGTGGGGGTTGACTAAATCCCGGTAGTCATTGTTTTTAATGTAGAACTTTGCTGTTTTGTTTTTGCCCATCAGGGTGGCTTGAGCCAAATCCCTGGGCGCTCACTCACTCACTGAGAATTTGACATTTGTCCTAAATGTGTGTAAGATGGCACGGTAGGCTGTGTGTGATGTGTGACAATGTCATCCAGATAAGGATCCAGTCTGTCATCTCTCCGTGGGCTTGCTCTTGCCTGTCCTTTCTTGTGATTCCCCCATCATCTCCTTTCCAACTGTGGCCACATCAGAATTCCACACATAACACTCCTATCAGGTCATCCTCCTCTCTCAGTGTCCTTTCTAGAGCACCTGCAATTTTCTGCTTCTGTTCTGTCCACACCACTCACGGCTCTCATAACCTGGCCTCACTCTGCTGTCTGCCCTCCTCCCACACAAGAGCAGCCAGGCCTCCATTAGTTGTGCAGACAAATTTAGCTTACCCTCCCCTACCCCCACCACTGGCCTTTTCCTTGCTGCCTACCTGGAATCCATCCTACTTGCTCCTTGCACATCCCACTGTCATTTACTCTGCAAAGGTCCTGCTTATGACCCAGCTCTAGGTCAACCCCACCCTCTTTCCCTCATATTCCGGAAATGCTTATGTTTTCACTACGGTATTGAGCAGTATTTCATTACTTTCTGGCTGGTTTCATCCATGCCAGTCTCTGGCCAGCCCTGGGCTCCTGGAAGGCGCTAAGTAACCCACACATTGGCTGACAGAGTTATGTGTCCAATGTTGCAAAATGCTGTTAAAGCTGAAGGGTTCAAGGAAAAAGGCAGGCGAGTTACATCTCTCTTGCCCACAGAAGTAAAAGGTGGAGACAGATGTTTACCCGGCATAGTTTTGTTATCCCTTATTTCATTCTGGTTTGCTTTGACATCAAGACAAATCCTGGGAATCTGTGAAGATACTGCCTGAGCTGCTATCATGTCTTAGGATCGGCCAAGCCATTCATACAAAACATCAGTGTTGACACAAATCCTGGCGTTTGAAAAAAGTTTCAAAGTCTAAGCAAGGAGACGTGGTTGGCTTATGTGGGTATGTACTCAGCCTCCCCAAAGGGCCAAGTCCTGGTAGGGTCCCCCAGGGGTGCTCGCTAAGGAAATCTCCATTTTTGAGACTAGGTCTCACTATTTGTGCCTGTGGAACTGCAGGCTCTCATTGCCCGGGGTACCACAGACTCAAGCCATCCCCAGTCTCAGTTTCCCAGGTTGCTGGGATTACAGGCACACGCCACCACGCCCAGCTTTATTTTTGGAACTAGGTCTCACTACGGGCCCCAGGCGGGACTTGAACCGTGATCCCTAGCCCCGGCCGTTTCATAGGCTGAAGCACACAGGCACGAGCCACCATGCCTGGCCGGCTATGTGATTCTTGGTGTGGAATCCGACACTCAGATCTCCTGCCAGGGGCGGGTGGGATATAGTGAGCACTATCTCACTAAAGCGTTTTGGGATAAACCACATGAAGAAATAAATAAAATATAGAAAGACAGAGGAAGAGTGTGTGAAGACAGGCCCTTGTCCTCCTGCTGGAGCCTGGGATCTCTAGGCCAGGGGGTGTGATGTCACCCTGGAGGGCCCTTCTCTAAAGAAGCAGGATAACAGCAGGAGTCTGACTGGACAACTCTTGGCTGTTCCTTAGGTTCAGGTATTAGCTGTGTGACTTAACTAATGACCTTAGGTAAAATTTTCACTTCTCTTTGTCTCAGTTCTCATCTGTAAAATGGGATTCTTTATCAATTCCAGTTTTGCTCAAGACAGGGACTGTGCTAATCTGATTTTGCGTTACATCTCATTGACTTCAGTATCTGTTGTTTTAAGACACCTGGATAGGGTGAATATAGGTGAAGTGAAACTCAGAGTTCAGTAAGCATGATGTACCTGATCCACTCAATAGCACTAACCTTTAGAAAAGCATTCAGCACAGAGGTGTTGACTTTCATTACTGTGACTGACAGGCCTAAAGGGTAGTAGCTTAGAACAGGGTCTCTGAAGCTAGAACGCTCAGGTTCATATGCCACATCCACCATTTAAATAGTTCTGTGACCTGAGCATTTGCTACCACGTTGCTATACGTGCCTGACTGGTCATTATGACCATTCAGTGCATATCTATCTATCTCACCATAAAATTTTGTTGTTATGAAAATACCAAAAAGCACATGCCTGGAAAACAACTTATAGGTTTGACTGATCCAAAAAGGGCTATTTATAACATCACTTAGGCACCTCAAAGAGAAAGCATTGCATTTGATATGACAATACCAAGACTCAAAGCCAAATCTGCCACATGGAGTCAGATAACCTGAGTGACTATTTAACTTTTCTCAGATTCCAGCTCCTCATAGACAAAAATAGGAATACTTTGTCTGGCTCATTAGCTTGTTCACCCCGTAAACTAACACAGACCAGGACCCCTAGAGTTGTGCCATGTATAATTATCCTTAGCAGCCGGCACTGCTTTATCAAAGGGGTATGAAAAAGGCTACAGAATAGAGTGAACCTATTATCCCTTGAAATAATAAAAACGCCCATTTTAGCTAAGTTTGAGAACTTGCTGCAGTTTACTTGCTGTGACCTGTTAGCCTGTGCATGGACATTTAGTGACATCTGTGACACAGGTTTCAGCAGAGACCATGTCCTACCTAACCCATTCTCTCACATGTTCTCATTTTTTCTCTTCCTGCCCTCTCTGCCCATCTGGTTCAGAAACACATGTTTTGTGTTGCTGAGCAGAGCTGGAGAGATTTGCTCTGAAACTCTGATGAACTTCCCTCAGAGAACAGAAACAACACAACAAATGTTTTCTACTCACCTCGGTAGAGTGTGCTGCCTTCGTAGACTTTTGTATTGACCTGGATGCCTGAGTCACTGGTGGCGATGACCTTCTGGAAGGGCATGCAGTTCTCACTTTGATTCATGACACTGGCAGAAGAAGACAGTCCGAGACACAGAAACAGCCCCATCATGAAGCCAAGGACTGCCATGGTCTTGATTTATTTGGAGACTGTTGATGGTGTAACTGGCTAAGACCTACCACTCACCTGTTTATATGCTCTGGGGTTAGAGCTTCTGGATGATGTCATACATGCAAATTTCACTCCTCCCTAAAGTAAACTGGCTTCGCCAACTTGGCTAAAGGCACAATTGGAAATGAATCTCCTGCTATACCTGTCACCGAGATTCTTTATCAATTCCAGTTTTGCTCAAGACAGGGAACATACTAATCTGGTTTTATGTCACGTCTCATTGACCTCGGTATCTGCTGTTTTAAGAAATCTGTTAAGAAAAGGTGAATATAGGCAAAGTGAATCTCAGAGTTGAGTAAGCATGACACACCTGATCCACATAGAAGTACCACTCTTCTCCCTGAAGGAAAGGCCTCCTTGTGTATGAGTACTGCCTAGCCTTTCTAATCCTCCTCAATCCAACTCAATACAAACCCAGTTCATTTTGTCACAGCATAGAACTAGAAAGGCTAGGCATCTGGATTTATACTTCTGTCTTTGAGAAGAAACAGCTTTGGTCCTCCTTGCTCCCAACATTTTCCTCTTTAGGACACAGCACAGGGAAACTATTAAGAAAATCAGAAAGTGTATTTTTATTTCATAGTTTTTGATTTTTATAAGTAATTCACTGTATGAGAAGTGAAGAAGAAAGTATTCTATGTGAGTAGAAAGAACAAAATATATAGAATTGAGTTAAAGCAATATTAGTAAATTTTTTTAATAAGAAAAGTACTTACCAAATAAGTGCTTACAAGGACTTCTGAAAAATCTACTTCTCCATGAAAGCAATGAGAACACTAGTAAAAATGGTAAAAACAACTTTTTAGAACTCTAGAAATTAACCAGATTTGCAAGTTGGAGGAATATTTGCTTAAGAAAAATGGTCAAATCTTTTTAAGCACAGTGAATCTTGTGGGATTTTCACTTGACTTATTCCCACTCTCTCACCCCACTCTGAGATTGGTTCAGAAACTAAGAGGCTTTCAACTATTTTAGCCATGAAGACCAGGCAATGAAAGGGGATAGAATGTGTTTGGAACCCTCCAAAAAAGCTCACCCCCAGATAATTGGCATAAAGTGACCTGTCTGAAAATTGCCTGTAAAACTGCATACTCAGAAATTGTCTCTAGTTGGCCCATCCCAACTCTGCAAACACTATTATTACTAGGGTATTTGTTGAAAATAATCAGCAGGAAATTTTTAAAAAGCATTTCAGTTGCCTGAGGCAGTGACTCCAACTGTGACTAGAAAGGGCAACATGTGTAAAAGAAAAAGAAAACAGTACCTAAAACTAGGGAATGAGATATTGGTTTGGGCCTTCTAAGTCCTAGGAGTCCATATGTATGTATAGAAATATGCACATGCCCAGGAACAACCAACAAAGCCTGAATTTCTCATCTCTGGTTGACCTTGAGGCTCTAAACAAGGAGTAAATGAAGATTAAGGCAGAATTGTAAACAGTGTATCTGGCCACTAAAGGCATGCCCCGTAACATACACACACACACACACACACACACACACACACACACACACACAGAGGAACTTGGCAAGGGTGGAAGACATAGTGGTTCAAGACATTTAAGGAAATTTTTGCTTCTTCACTAGCTAACCACTAAGATAACTGAGCAGAGATTTCTGTTGCTACAACTGACAAAGAAGATAGGCTCTACATAATTCAGTAAGTTGCTGAACAAACAACAACAGTTACAAGAAATAAAACCAAAGGGAACTTACCATGTTCGATATTCAGCAGAAAAATTACAAGGTGTGCAAAGAAAGAAGGTGTGGACCACATATAGAAAAACACTTCCAGGTAATGAAAACTGTCTTTGAAGAAGCCCAGATGTTGGATTTACTAGTCAAAGACACTCATTCAGTTCTTATAAATGTGCTTAAAGAACTAGGAGAAACCATGTGTAACGAATGAAAGTGCGAGAAAGATGTCTTTCCGAAAAGAACATTAGTGAAGAGCTAGAAATGATAACTAGAACCAATGAGGAATTCTGTACTTGAAAAGTAAGAACAACACTGAAATGAAAAAAAAAATCATTAGTAGGACTTAACAGATTTGACCTGACGAAAGAAAGTATCAGTAAGTTTTAAAATGTTCAGTAAAGATGTTGAATAAATTTAACAAAAGAAGTAGAAGACTTATCTTCTGAAAACTACAAGGGACTCAATAACTAAAATGATCTGGAAACAACAAAATTGGAGGACTCACACCAATTTCAAAATTTCATACAAAGACAGTGTGGTACTGATATAAAGAGAGACATATAGCTCAGTGGAATAGAATCAAGTCCAGAAATAAACTCATACATTAGTGTCAACTCACTTTCAACAAGGGTGCCAAGACAATGTGTTATTTTTATTTTTAATTTTTATTCACACTAGGTCTTGCTTTGCTGCCCAGGGTAGTCCTGATCCCAGGGACTCAAGCAATTCCTAGCACCAGCCTCCCAAGGCTGAGATTAAAGGCCACCTGACCTTGCCAAAACAATTTGATGGGGGGAAAAGCCATATTTTTCAAGTGAAACAGCTGGATAATCCCATGTACAGGGATGAAGTTGAACCCCTGTCTCACACCATATAGAAAATTAACTCAAGGAGATCAAGGATCTAAATGTAAGAATTAAAACTAGACAAGTCATAGGAAAATACCATAGATATAAATCTTTATTGCCATGTGAGGGAGATCATGACTGTAAAGGGTGAAGGGATGCAGGAGTGAAAGAATTCATCAGAGACAGCATGGAATGTAGAAAAGGTAGATTTGTTGACTACCCTATGGAGAAATAAGTGAGACAAGAGCATCTATCTCTGTAGTGAGGGAAGTGTACAGCACTTTCTATACTCTGAACTTGCATCAAACCCTGATGAATCATCCCTGATGTAAACTTTTGAGAATTTGCCTCATACTTAAATGGCCACAGGTTGGTGAGATGGCCCTGTTTCAATAATAGGCATTTGGTTCCCATGGTAACTCTTCAAAACTTCCCATTTCTGTCTATAAGGCAAGGAAGAGATTGCGCTTTTAACTCCTATAAGCCCCAGCATTCGTTGCCTTGGAGTAGACACCAATTTAGTGGACTTTATTACATCTAAAACCTATTGATCTTCAAAGGACATTGCTAAAAAAGTGAAAAGGTGACACAAACTATGGAAAGAAATATCTGCAAACCCTTAGTCTGATAAGGTCCTAGTACTCAGAATATATAAACACAACTCAACAATAAAAATAAAGATCCCATTTTAACAATGGGCAAAGGATTTGCATACTTCCTGAAAACACCTATCACCAGTAAGTGTATGAAAGGATGCTCAACTTCCTTAGCCATTAGGAAAATGCAAATTGAAGCTATGTAGAGATATCAGTCCACAGACCCACAGTATGGTTATAATTAAAATGATGGATGATGACAGTGGTGGCGGTCAGTGGAGAAATCGGGACCCTTATGCCTTGCTGGTGACAATATACAGTGATGCAACCTCTTTTGGAAAACTGTTTAGCATCTTTTTTTTTTTAAAAAAAGTGTAGAGTTACTATTATAAGATCCAGCAACTTGACTCTTATAAATATATTTAAGAGAATAAAACATATATCTGTGCACAAAACATATATATATATATATATATATATAAATGCTTATAACAGCATTATTCATAATAGCCAAAAGCAGAAACAACCCAAATATCCATGAACTCATGAATGGATAAACCAAATGTGACTTCTTTATACAAAGGAATATAATTCAACCATAAAAAAAATGTTGTGCTGATGGATGTTACAGCATGAATGAACCATGAAAACATTTTGCTAAGTGAAACAAACCACACACAAAAGATCACAGATTGCATGATTCCACTTCTGTGAAGTATCCCAATTGGCAAATCCCTTGGAGGCAAAAAGGGTTGTTGGGGTTGGGAGGAAAGAGACAATGTGAAGTGGCTGCTAGTTGGTTCACGCTTTCTTTGTAGGCTTGTGAATATGTTTTAGAATTACATGGTGGTGATGGTTTTGCAGTCTTGCAAATGTTCTCAAAACCACTGGGTTGAATTTTGTGGCATGTTCCTTTGTCCACTCTGTCTGCAGTGAATCCTGCAGACTCATGCCACTTAGTTTGCAAGCAGGTAGGCTAGACAGGCTGACAGGCAAGGCAGGAAAGGGTAGCACAGATGGGCAGGGGGCTGGGAGGTAGGCAGGCCCCCTACCAATATTTCCACTCCTTCTCTGACCTCTTTCTCCAAGGCTCTCCCTCTCTGGTTTCACTTTCTTGCCTTCTTCACCCCCACCCCTGGCATTCTCTCTCTTAGGGTGATGCCACTTTTTTATCCCCTTCCTGCTAGGCTCAGGTGTGCACACTTAACATATGTGCACATCCAGTGGGCCCAGGTGTCTACAACCATGGGGGAGGAACAATACCACAGGTGCTGGTCATGGGAATAATGACCCTGCTTATTCATTGACCCCCCACACAGGTGAATTACATCTCAATAAAAATTTTAGTGTCTATAACATGCTGGGTAGGCACGTGGAGGTAAAGAATGTGACTGTAGTACTGGATTCTGCTTAGAACCCTGGCTTTGGGAGAACACTAACCTAGCTGAGTGTTAAATCTCCATTTCTGGAAATTAAATAATGGCAGTCTTGCATATTCTATGCATATTAAATGAAACATATGTAGAGATGTTTTGGGAGATGGGTGGCTCTGACACACAGTAGGTACGGAACACATGTTAGTTTCTTTTTTTCCTCCCTTCCTTCCTTGTGCCAGATTGAGGCAGACCAGGAGGAAATAAAATACAAGTGTCTGCCCTTGGTGTGGAGATGAAGTCCGCACCTCCCTATGCACTGGAGACAGAAGATTGAAAGGGTGGGGGATGCTTGTGAGGACAAATTCTGATGTGAGCAGAACTGCCTCGTTCACTCACAGAGCTCCATGGAGCTCAGGCCAAGAGGGACCTTGGGAGAAGTCTTCAGTGTTGCCTCTAGGAGGGGGGTGTGACCTGCTGGCTACAAGGACAGCTGTTGACAAAACAGAGTTGTTCTCTGATCAGCTAGAAAGGACTTGATTTTTCTTGAGGACAAGGGATGTCAGGAAGACTGGTTTTTTATGTTAATATAGATGTTGGGTTTCCCTCTTCTCCTCCCCCCTCCTCTGGAACTTTGGGCTCTAGTCCCTGAAAATTCACACTTTGAAAAAGCTCCAGAGGTGAATCTGGATCAGTGCTTTTTACACTTTCGTGTGTGTTCAGCTCCCAGGGAGCATCTTGCTTACAGGCAGTTTCTCACTTGGTTGGTCACTTGCCAGGTTGGGGAATTCTGGTTTCTGCCAGGCTCCCGATGATGTCAAGGTGCTGCTGACCCATGAACCACACCTGAAAGAGCAAAGGGTTAGCAGCTGCCCTGAGCAGAGCACATTGGGACTGAACATCAGGCCAGCTGTTCCTGTTGGGAAATCTAGGTCCCATGTCTGTACTATGCTTTCCCGACTTGCCAGTCTACCTGAGCATCTGTGCTGACATTCACTCCACTTAGAAGTCTGGCAGACATTGTAGGAAAAACCCTGGTGGTCTTTCTGGGAAGGAGAAGATCGCAGATAAGCTGATCTTCCCAAGGTCAGATGGGGACCAGAGACTGGTTTCCTAACATTCACCAGGCGTGACCACTTGCGGATGCAGGCACGTCAGTCTGTGGCTCCCTGGAAATCTACTTCATCTTATAGGGTTGTCGGAGGTACAAGGGATACCACCTGGCTCAATGCCACGCCATGGGGAAAAGAGCCTGGGTTTGAGAGTCCGAGGCCTCAGTCTGGATCCGGGTTCTCGTGTTGCAACCCTGGGCTGTACTTAACCTGTCTCCGAGCCGCAGGTGACTTTTCATGTCATGAAATACGACGCGCCCGTCACGGTTCGTGTTCCTTAAGCGATTGCTCCTAACCGCTGTGGGCAGGCCTGGTGCAGCTCCAGGAGGAATGACCATGGTCACACTTTCCTGCTTGTGGGCAGTGCATGCTGATGTTAACACATGTCAATTGGAGGACGAATTGGGCTGTATGTAGCCTTTGACTCTTTGCTACCGGATCATGGTGATCACACTTCTGAGGATCCTGGATTGCAGATCCTTCCTCTTTTAGGGAAACCTAATGCTCAGATGCAAACAGTTTTTGGAAGATGCAAACAGTCCTCATTCTCAGAGGAATGACACAGGCTCAGAGACACCACACAGGATGACAGTGAGAATGCTCCAGCTGAACAGGCTCTAAGTGCTCATTTTAATTTATTGACTTTTATTTACTTTTGCCAAGAGATCATCTGAGTCAGACGCCCTCATTTATATCTGAAAAAATTGAGTGCAGGGAGATCGATCAGCTGCGTAAGGCCACAGGTCCACTTCGAGGCAAAGTCAGGGCTAGCACCGGCCTCCTTGTTCCCGGCCAGCTGGATGTCCACTGTGCAGCTCTGCCCCGTGGGTTAAGTACATGCTGGCTCTTCCCAGCAGTCTGATTTAGATGGGCTAGGCCAAGGTAGAGGACATTTCAGTGTAAGCTGTTCTGAGTGTTCTTGGTGGGGGTCCCTCTAAGACTCCTGCCCAGTGTGTTTGCATTTATTAGAACATGGAGAAAAGCTTCACCTCCGCAGCTTTTGTTTGTTGTACCTCGGCTCAGGACCTTTTGTTGATGATGCCTGTGGCTTCATTGGATCCTAAACTGCATGTCAAGAACACAGTTGGATGGACACCGTGTTTTACCCCCACAGCCTCTTGGGCATGCAGTGGTCAGCGGACTAAGTCGGAGGACTGAGTAATCTGCTGATGCCCATGTAGTTTAGGGGAAAATAACCCATTTACATTAGTTGTTGTTGAAAACTTTTTTTTCCAATTAATTCTTTTTATTGATTGCATATATATATATATATACACACATACATATATATATATATATATATATTACATCATTGTCTAGCCCAATGTTCTCCCGTCACCTTATTACTCATGAACCATCTTAGTCTCTGGTGCCCTCCCCTTCCCCCAATTTGCTCTATGCTTCAGTTCTGTTGGTGGTTTAAAATTTTTCTTGTCTGTCCATTTGTTTGTTTTCCCTGTATCCCTCATATAAGTGAGACCATCTTGTATTTCTCTTTTTGTTTCTGACTAATTTCCATTAACATGATTCCTTCTAGCTCCATCCATGTTGCTGCAAATGACATAAGTTTATCTTCTTTGATTGATGAATAATATTCCATTGTGTACCTAGACCACAGCTTTTTTAGCGATTTGGGGGCATTTGGGTTGTTTCCATATCTTTGTAGCCATGCTACTGATTAGTTGTTCACTTGTCTTCATAGCATGAGAAAAAGAGCAGCGAGATGATGAGGTCTTAAAAAAGTAAACAAAAATGTATTTCTTTAAAAGCCTGCCTTTTGTTTTGACAGCATAGCTTTTTCAATGTTAAGCTTTTATTTTATGAAATTATGTTCACTGACAGTTGTAGAGAGTCAGTCCCCACCACTCACCTTACCTGTTTAATTTCTTAGAAGTACTTACTTGGCAAAATAAAACAGCTGCACCCTGTATAGATGACTGGAGTCCAAGGGCAAGACCCAGGGTTCCATGAAGGGTGATTCCAGAAGAGCTTCACATTCCCACAGTGGAGTGCAGGGAGTGCTGGCGGTTCAGTGGGAGCCTGAACATGTCTCAGCAAGAGTATTCATGGACCCGATTTTCACTGGGCGGGAGAGTGGATCTTCAAGGCTCCTCTAAGCTTTTACCCTTAGACTCCATCTTGCCCTCAAAACAAAATCGACTCCATTCATTCTCAGGCAGAAGTAAAAGCATGAGAGCACCTAGTGGATGCTCAGAGACCAGTTGGTAGGTGAGAAGGGCGACCAAAAGAGATGTCAGGGTTCAGGGTCTCACAAGCCCCCAAGCAGAGGGGTGAGGGAGACTGGGCCACCTCTTCACACAGAGGCCTCTCCCTGGAGAGGTGAGAACCCTCTGCCCAAGGGCAAATGCACTGCAGGTCACCTAGGAGAGCTTAGCAAGCCCAGCTCCCTCACCACTTAGCTGCAGTTCACAATGCCTACGAAGCCCATAGCAGTTTAAGACATTCACATCCATGGTCCTCACCATTTAAGAAACAGCTGCGTTGTGAAAAGGTGTGGGATGGGCTGGTCACCGGTGCCTGAATTGGAAGTCCTAGTGTGAGCTGCAGTCAGCATGGTGGTCTGACCGGGAGGTGAGGGAGACACCCCTCCAGGGCTTGGTCCAGGAGACTTCCCGCTCCAAGTATTGCCTGGCTTCCCGTTCTGGAAGAGTCTCTTGTTTTCCTAGTGCCATTCCTTATTTCTATAAGGCTTAAGGCAGCTTACAGAAACGCAAGAGTTGAAAAAAACAGGAATTTAAAGATTTAGGAAAATAAGGGCAGAAAGAAGAGGAGGAGGAAGATAGAGCTTATGATTGCAGAACTGCTTGCCAGATGTCTCCAGAGTCTGGTCGTGTTGGATGCGGGGGCTGTAGGTCCAGCCCTTGTTCCATAGGGTTGAGGATGTACTGATGGGGTGGACACCCCACGGCCTGTGGATGGTTTCAACAAGGCTCCTGAAACAGCTCAGCAGTCCACCGTACCATCGCTTTCCTTCTCAGTATCATTCCGTCAGTGGTCCACAGGAACATCTAATTCACTTCATTAAAAAAACAAAACCAAAAACAGAAAACGCGACTAACTTCTGCCCTGCATTGTGAATTCTGATGCTTCCTTTCTGCTGATTTTCTGTTATGTAGTAACGCTTTCACGTCATCGCTGTAGCGTCATGTTCCTGAAAACAAAACAAATGACCATGTCTAATCTCCTGTTGAGAAATGGGTTCTTTTTCTTTCTTTTTTTCTTTTGGAAGAAATCCAGTTGGCTTTATTAAAGGAGTCATGAATTGTAGAGCAACCAAGATATTACACTAGCTTATGCATACAGGGTATTTACAGACAAAAAGAATATATGTCAGGGTTGTTAACTAAAGAAGAGACTTTCCAGGTACAACCATCTCTCAGGGAAGGGGCAGGGGCTTATAAGTGCCTTATTTCTGGTGCTAATTAGGAAATTCCAGGTTGATTGGTTTGGAATTGGAAAATATTTTCAAGCTCTATTGAAATATACTGCACATATTATAAAATGAATGAGTTTTAAGTGTACAGTTCATTCTAGCTCTACTGATGGATTTAAAAAATATATTACATCACTGTGTATGCTGGGGTTCTTCCATTTCTTTATCACCCATTAACCATCTTTCTTAATCATATGTGCCTGCCACCTCCCCTGTTTTCTTCCTCCTCCCCCTCTCTCGCTATATGGTTCAGCTGTTTCTAATTTTTCTTATTCTTTGTTTGTTTTTTTCCTATATCCTTCATGTAAGTGAGACCATCCCATATTTCTCTTTTTCTTCCTAGCTTATTTCTGCTCATATGAGTCCTTCTAACTCCATCCATGCTGTTGTTTGTTTGTCCTCCTTGATTGATGCATAATACTTGAAATGGGTTCTTTTTCTAACCTTGTATACAAATTCAGTTTTATTATGTATGCAAATTATGTTAATTTCAGAATTTTTAGCACAGTCTTTCAAATGCTGAGAAAACTTGACTTAAGAAATTCAAGCCTATTCTATCAACATGCCCTTCAGTTGAGGATTTTCACTTCCAAGGTATTTTTCTTTAATTAACCTGTAAAAGCTCTCTCTCTAAGGGGATCCTTCACATCACAACATTAAAATCTTAAAAAATCAATGAAATGCATGGATACTATGATGCCATTGAGAAATGTGCTTATATAAATTCAGATTATAACAAACTGGCTATTAATATAACATCACCCACTAATATTCAATGCAAATATCACTGTTGCATTATATGGCATCAGTAAAATCAGGTGAAGGGTAACCTATTACCTATGACATGAAACTATTCCAATGCTTACAATCAGGGATTCCGATCTAATGCAGGTACCTGGACCTCTGCATTTGGGAAACCCAGCAGGTATGCCCAGGTGCATCCAAGCTCGAGAGCTATTCTGTGGGATGAGGTGGTGAGAACAAAAACAAGTCAAATATGTATGGGAGCAAGTGGAAACAGAAGAAGGGACTTGTTGAATCTTCTTGAGCTAGGCCTTGGGAGGTTGCTGCTGTGGTATTCAGTCTTTACCACTGCTCTGTGAGCCAGGAACACACAGCCCCGCTTTGCAGGGACTGAGGCTCAATGGTCTTAAGCGAATTGATGAAGCAAATCTCAGTAAAGGTGCTGAGATTTAAAAATATCTGCTCCTTCTGTTACAGATACTAATGTGGGTCCGGGAGCTGGGATTTGAAGCCTTTCCTTTTAGTTTCCTACCAACTTTGTCATTTCATGAAAGACTCCATGAGCAGAAAGTGATCTGGCTCAGGCATAACAGAAGGATGGTCTCTGTCCTCTGAAACTGATGCTCTGGGGCTTTTATTTTATAAGTCATTCTCAGAAACTCTCATAGTTACTAACTCAGGATAATAAAAATGCTGTTTTAATATAGTTGGTTATATGTTTTCTTGTGGTTTTTCTCCTAGGGAATAAGCACTGTCATTTTTATTTGCTTATTGTAGCCTAGTTGCTCCCAATCAGGGGCACTTTTGCCACCCAGGGGTTACTTGGGGGGCAGTTTTGGTTGTCACAGCTGGCTGGGGGTGGGGGTGCTACTGGCATCCAGTAGGCAGAAACCAGGGGTGTTGCCCCAAATGTCAACAGTATGGAGATTGTGAAACCCTGCTCTAGAGAAAAGGAATTACCTGGTAGGTGGAAACAAGGTTTTAATAGCAACTTCTAAATAGCATTAATTAAACATCCAAAGTGTTTCCAGCCTTGCAGTCGATCAACTAGCATTTACATTCTTGGTATCACTTCCAAAGGTTCATGACAAATGGTCTGTAACCTCAAGAAGCTTAGATTCAAAGGGCAAACCAAGAGAATTCTGAAAATTTGAAAAGTTACCCGAAGAGACAGCTCACCATCCATACAACGAGAAGGAGCTAAATGCAGTGGTAAGGGGACAATCCTTTTAGGTGGTAGGTAACAGCAGGATCTACAAAGCTGGGTAGAAAATGCCATGTTTTGTCCCTGGCTCTTGCGACCCATGTGACCTCAGACCAATTACAGACCAGTTCTGCTTCCTGGTCCATAAGATGGAGGTGGAGAACAATAGCTGGCATAGAGCAAGCTCAATAAACGCCTGTGTTCCTTGTTGTTACTGGACAGGGCCCACTGAGGTGGGGCCTGGGAGTTGCCCACTCCTCCTCCAGTGGGGAACCCCAGACTCCCAGGTTTCTCCCCGTCCTTGAGCAATGGAGGTGAGTCAGGGTTGCTGACTCCAGGCTATGGCCTGCCCACAGGTAATAAGCTGTCCACTGCAGCTGGGCTGGGGTGGAACTGGACCTGACTGGCCAGGGCGGGTGGGAAAGGAAGATGGCAATTCTTTCTGCTTGTGAAACGTCTTAAACTGAAGGCGCGGAGCAAAAACAGGCTAGGAAGCAGGTGGCTGAGTGCCCCCACTGTGACCAGAAAATAGCATTTGAAACCGAGATTGGTCCCTGGAGGGCAGAAAATAAGTGCTCCTGTTCCTAGAAACTTCTAGGAGAGGTGATGGGTTGACTTGACCCCCAGAGAGTCTGGTGAGGATCGAAGGTGGGGGTGTTGTTTCCCTGGAAACCTGCCACGTTCTCTGCTGATGAGATCACACTGGCTCTTCGCCTTTGTCTGACTTGAAGTTTAGCAGAGAAGTGCCCCCATCTTTCTCCTTCATTGCCACACGCTTGCAACCTTTTCCTATGTTTTGTCAATACTGAGTGGTATTTTTAGTTTTCCTTGCTGGTATTCTGCCAGCCCGATGTCCTCGTTTCTCCCATGTCCAGAGCAGTCATCTACAGGCTCCTGAGGGAAGTGGGTAGGGGAGGCTGTGTGGGAGGTATGCAGTTATGAGGCCTTTGCCACACCTAACACAGTCCCCTTCTTATGTCACTGCCTCAGAACATTCCCTTCATTCTGTGGACTCCTGGGCTGGAGTTTGCCTGGGCTTGTCTCATGCCTCTATCTCTTGACCCATTTCATTGTCTGCCTCTGTTTCAAGTTATAAGGAAGGCTGCTGCACTAGAGGGAGAAGGATAGGCCCTCCCAGAGGCTGAGACACATAGCAGCTCTGGTTCACATACTATATTGATTTATCTTTTACTATCCTTTGACTCGTCCATGTCTTGCTATAGCCTTCGAACTTCCTAGAGGCTATACCCAAGAGAAGGGTAAGAGCAGGACTGAGAAGAGGCCTAGAAAGCAGAGTCGTGTCTATTTGTGGGGGGCATTGCTTGCCCCAGTCCAGTATCTGGAGTTACCCTGTTGGTAGCTTGGGCCCAGCGCTACTGCAGTTTATCATGTCGGGGCTCTGCTTAGAACCAAGAGTGCCTGAGCCTCAAGTCCACAATCTTCTGCCCCCACAGCCCCCCAATCTTGCCCACATTTACTCCTGTAGATTGTTTACACATGTCACCACCCCTAGGCTGGGCCCTGACATATCATTTCCATCTCCAGCTCATGTTTATCTTACGCTTTCCAGATTGTTGCTGAAACGGTATAGGCCTTCGGGTGGGATTCAAGTCACCATTCCCCATGTTCTAGCATGCAGCCTGTTCTCTGAACCCCAGATTCTCCTGCCTCTTCACCCTGCTGTGACACTCCATCCAGCAGTTGATCTTTCATTGTCCAATATGTATCAGGCATGGTACTCAGGGGTGGAGAGGCAGAGAGGGCATGGAAGTTGGGGGCAGTGGGCAGGGGCACAAAGTCTAGGACCCAGTGCTCTATGCCTGCTTTTGGATTTGGTTGAGTGTGGGGAGATGAATGTAGTGGCTAAAAGCTAAGGTAGAGTTAGTTAAGCACAGGATGCCTCAGGAACACAAAGGAAAAGCAAGAAGGCTTTTTGGAGTAAATGGAGGGTGAGTACCTTTGAAGATGATAGAGACAACTTACCTAAGTGGGGCGGTTGTGGGTGGGTGTGCCTCGATGAGAGAAATATGGAGGTGTGAAAGCGCAGGATGTGAGCCAGGAATTACTAAGATGTAATCTTCACATTACAGGGAAGAATGAGGCTGATACTAGAGAGTGAATAGGGGCCGAGTCACAGGGGCCTTGTTGGTCATGCCAAGGAATTACGACTCTCCCACTGGCGACAGGATTTTGAAGCAGGAGCTACGGTTAAATCCGGGTTTAGATCAGTTTCTTGAGTGATTTTATGGGGAGTGAATACGAGAGTGAAAAATGTAACACCAGAAATCCAGTCTGGAGACTGTTGCAATAGTCCTGTTGAGTAATGATGGGCTATTGCAAAACATCCAGCAGGTATAAGACTAGAAGAGAGGGACCAGGTTTTTAAAATTAGGCCACTAGAAAGAGCAGATTATTGAGGCAGACTCTTGACAGGAGGGTGGAGGTAAAGATAACTCCAGGTTCCTGGATGGGTGGATAGTGGTGTTGAATAAGAACGGGATCACGGCAGGAGCAGGCTTGGGGCAAGGGTGGAGAGGATGAGTTCAGTTTAGACACGTTGCAGTTCAGACTTGTGGAATGTCCCTATGGAGATATCTGGCTCGCTGCTGTATATACAAACCTGATGTCTAGCAAGATAGTCCAGGCGAGAGTATCGGCATGGGAGTTATCAAAATATAGGTGATAGTGAACAAGACAATAATGGTTGCTGTTGTCCAGAACATAGTGTGGAATGTAGAAAAAGGCAGTAGTTTAATGAATGATAGACAGGGAATCCTGATGATGAAATGGTTGATGGAAGGAAGTCCAAGATGGACCCCCACGCTGGCATGAAGAGTGGCATCACAAGCACAAGGAAGTAGGCAGTTTCAAGAAAGAGTGAGCAGTGGAGTCAAATGCAACAGTAAGAAAAGGATGTAAAATTACCCACTACGTTTAGCAGTAAACTGGTTCAGCCACTATGGAAAAACTGTGTGGAGGATCCTCAAACTACTGAAAATGGAACTGCTCTTTGACCCAGCAATCCCACTCTGGGAATCTACCCAAAGGACACCAAAACACTAATTCAAAAAGACCCCCGTACTTGCATGTTTATTGCAGCACTATTCACAATTGCCAGGATATGGAAACAACCCAAATGTCCTAAAACTAACGAATGGTTGAAAAGATGTGGTATTTTTACTCAATGGAATATTATGCAGCAATCAAAACTGATGAATATGAGGCATTTGTGATAATATGAATGGACCTAGAGGGAATCATATTAGCAGAAATAAGTCAGAAAGAAAAAGACAGAAACCATATGATCTCACCTATAGATGGGACATAGGAATAACAAATAAAAAGATAAGAAAAACCCAAAATAAGCTGACAGTGGAGCTGGGGCAGGCTGCCAGGGGAGGGGTAGGGAAAGAAGAAACTGGGAAAGGGAGGAGTACAGGAAGATCAAGAGGAGGGTTCTCAGATGACAGGGTGGAGGGAGAACCCCGGGGAATGCAATGATGTGATAGGATATACATATATGTATACTTATATGCATGAATATGTAAACAACAAAAAGATTAATAAAAAAGTTAGAAAAATAAAGGGAACAGAAAAAAAAACTATTGAGAATGTGAAAAAAGAAAGTTTAGCAGTGGGAAGGGACTGATGAACTTAGACTGAGGAACCCACTGCAGTAGAGTGAATGAGAAGGGGAGGTGAAGAGGAAGGATGTATAGGTTTAGTAGAGAAAGAAGGAGGGAGATGCAGTGTGAGCAGGAGACTCAGGAAGGAAGGTTTTGTTGTTTTTAGAATTTGCAGAAATTGAGCATTGATAGTCTTAGCAGAAGAGGAGAAAGAAAGAGGATGGAATAGAGGTTTGAAAACCCAGGAAGACAGTTTCTGAGGATGGAGAGCTCAGAGAGGAACTGACATGGGACAAAAGGAAGGCCTCCCAGAGACTGCAGAGAGATCGCAGTGCAGACATCGGTAAGGGTGTCTAGGTGAGGGTTGGAAAGTTAAGGTGGCCCTAATGGTTTCAATTTTCCTTTTATTGTGGAGGGGGGTATCTTTCTAAGGCATGTAGTTTATTTCATTTACTTATTCCACACCCCCATCCCTCTAGCTGATCTAAAGGGTAAACCCTTTACCTCTTCCTCCCTCTTAACCTCATAAACCTCACTTGGTTGATTAGGGTTGACTAGTTTTTATAAGTATTTTGCTTTTTTTTTTTTGAAAAGAAAACTGTCCACTCTCTATATGCCCAGGATTGGTTCAATCATTCTGATTTTCTTCACTACACATTATTCTCCCGTTTTGCTATAAATGGCATCGTTCCATCTTTCCTCGTCTGAAGAACATTCCATTTTGTGGATATACTTTGGCTTCAGCTTTCTCATTTCCAGAGAAGAGATGTTGTGTGCAAATTTGGGGGGGCTTTGGGTTTGGGTTAGTGGAAGGTAGGAAGAAGGCAGTGGAGACTGGAACAGATCCTGAGGGCAGTGGGAGAGATGACCTACAAGGCATGAGTGTAAAGTTTCCCAACTGCGGTATTCCAAGCCTGGGTGAGTTTGGAGGACCTGATGCTGGCAGAACTGTGTGCTTTTCCTCAACAGTGGAAGAAATTGGGGGAGTTTATCAGGGTTGTGTGTCCCCAGAGAAATGAGGTAGAAGGCAGACACCTGTAAGGGAATGGTTCAGGTCATCAAGTGTGTGCTTTAGACCTAATGTGAAGAACATGAGAAGGATCCCAAGCTCTATAATGCTGAGAAACAGCTAAAATAGTAGGAGAGTGAGCTAGAAGGAGCTCTCTGGGGAGAGGGTTGCTCTCTGGGGCTGGCAGCCTAGAGTTTGAAATTTCTGAAGAGGGACTCTTCCTGCAAAGGTTCCTGGAGTTGGGGGACCCCAAAGGGGGTGTCAATGAAGTACACTGGACTGAGGATGTTTGTGGGTCACGAGGCTCCACTGTTAGACAAGCTATGGACAAGCTGGTGGGTGTGGAGAAGAGAGAAGGGTCATCTGTTCCCGGTGATGAGTTTGGAGGATGATGGCCAGGGAGAGCATTAGGGGCTGATACACACACTTGAGCCTCAGATGCATTTACAGAAAGGGGAAGAGCAGAGCTTTGGAGATGGCACTGGGAAGTGAAGAGGGTGTCAGCCTCCTTTCATCCTGGGGCCTAGTGGGGAGTGGAGGCTGGAGGGTTGCAAGAAAGTGGTCAGCCTGGAAGTTGTAGTTTGTGCTTCCAGGCTTCCATCATACTTTGATAAAAACTCAGGGGCTGAGCTGTCAAGTGTGAACACTTTTTTGAAGTCATTATACATTTATTCAGGTAAGTTGAGTCACAACACTGAATGGTGTAGGGCTGTAGGTTCGCCCCTCTATAAGCATTTGTTTTCGTACCCCACCTTCTGCCAAAGCACCAATAATCTCTTCCCACAGTAGGTGAGCCCTTTTAACCAATGTGACCTCCCCACCCAGGGGGGCCATCTTTTTGTCACTTGTCCTGGATACCATCAAGGTGTTGGGTGACCCCGGGAAGTGGTGTCATCAGCAGAGAGTGGGGTATCATCTAAGGTCCTGGGGTGCAGGTACAAGATGCAGGGGAGCTTACCAGGCAGTGAGGTCTTCACATGCACAGAGGGGAGGCTTGTGAGAGAGAATTAGAGAGAAGAAGAGAGAGGCTGGAGCAGCTCAGAAGTGCTCTGTGGTGGGGATATGACGGAAGGGCTCTCACCATGGACTGTGATAAGCAGTGGTGGGCGCTGAGGCATTAATGGACTACTGCTTCTAGGGGTCCAAAAGGGAGTTACTAGCTTCCTGGACAATGGCAGGCTCCAGAATATTTCCATTTGGACAGACCGTTGTGTTCTGGGATGTCTGCATCAGGTGCACAGGATGCTTATTAAGACACATGTTCCTTGGCCAAACCCTGAATGTAAGGAAATGGGACCAGTGGGTGGCCATTTTCTTTCTTTCTTTTTTTTTTTTTTTGCTGGCTCCTAGACTCACTGCAGCTTTTCTTTTTCTTTTTTTTTAAATTTATTTATCTATATTTCACATCATTTCAATCCCTGGGGGTCACCCAAGGGTGGCCATTTTCATCGGCCCCATGGTGACTCTAATGCAGCCATGGAGTTTGGGGACCCCAGCTGTGAGCCTGCTGTCTGGTGCCGTAGCCATGGAGTTTGGGGACCCCAGCTGTGAATCTCGGTGGCTTTGACTGCCTGGTGTCTGGTGCCATGCAGTGGAGTAACAGATGCACCTTGTCCAGGGTCCGCGTTAGCCATGACAGTTCTGCACACTGCACCCATGGTTTTGTGGGTGACACCTGGGAGTACACACACTGTCCACGGCCACTCCGACTTTTATAATTAGCTGATGCACATGCCATGCAGAGGGTGTAGCAAACTGTTGCTTCACTTTTTTCTGCACAGCACCTCTCAGTCACACTTCTGGGAATCCCCTTCTTCCTCTGGTTTCTCCCTTTCCTCCCAATCTTTTCTCCCCTTCAGCCTTTGTCAGGACCCCGATGCCCATCCTGGGGCCCGGAGTGTCCTTGAGGTTTATGTGGAGACCACGAGCAAAGAGGCATTTCTGACTACCTCTGATCTCTTCCTTCAACACAGGATTTACCTCAAAACAGCATTCAGCAAGGGTGGACCAGAGAGGGGGCAAGCAGGGGAGGAGTGATCGCAAGGGAATATGGTGACAATGCATAGGTGATAGTGTGGAGGAGAACAAGGAGGACTACAATGATATAAGGAAAAAATTAATACACATGAAAATAAATAAAATACAAATCAAACCCAACAAAAGCCCTGGAAGAAAAAGAAACAAAAACCAATCCATCTTGCTTCTACACCTTACTGTGGGCTCCTTGGAAATGGGTGGCAGGGGCAAAGAAAGAAAGGAAAGGAGCAAGAGGATGATACCTTCTTCCCTCACCCCCCCCCCAATCCTAAGTGCCAGGTCTGACTTTTGTCAACTAGGTCTGTTCTATCCTTCCAGCCCACAGAGATCTGAAACTCTCCTGAAACGGAATTAATTCAATTTAAATTCAAGAGCAGATTGAGTCAAGCAAATGTTTATCTAGCTGTGCTGGACCCAGGTGCTTTGAATAATAGCCATAAAATACATCTGAGAACAAAGGGGAAACCCAGGGAACACTGTATTTTCTGGAGAAAAAGAAATACTGGGTGACTTCACTCATATGTGGAAGATAAAGAAATAAAACAAATGAGGAAACAAAACAAACGCTTAAGACTATGAGAACAAAATGGCGGTTCCCAGTAGGGGTGGGGGAGGGGCCGGGCCAGGTGGGCAGAAAGTCCATTGATGATGGTGTGTGGGAGCTAGAGGTGAGGTGGCAATTCGAGCACAGCAGACAGAGATGCGTTGTACGCCTAGTACCTGTATAATGTCATCAATCAATGTCACTTCAAGAAAAAGTCAAAAATGAATTCGCTTTTGGAAGAAGCCGAAACAGCAATGAGGCTAAATATTAAGCCTCAGGGTGACAAAAATCACTTCGTTTGGGGCCTTGACAAGACTAATGTGGGGCTGGGGTTTCGCATCTGGCGGAGGACGGGCCCTCCCATCATCATCTTTCAACACTGAGTGACGGCGAAGGAATTGCGAAATTGCTCGCTGACATGATGTGACAAGAACAAGAGTGAGACACTGATCCTGCCCTCTGGGGTTCTGGGGGACTCAGGGAGGAGGAGGCTGAGTGGTAGCTGACCCATGGTTGGCCAGGAAGCCCTGGAGGAGATAGGCCTGTTCCATCTAAGAGCAGGGAAGGGGAGAGCTCAACTCGAGTCACCTCATGTGCGTGTGTCTCTTTCCTAACTAGGATTCAGGCTCTTTTGTCCAAGATGCCCAGCATGCCTGGCACTCGGTATTTTCTCATTTTAATGCCCCGTAGGGTCTGTAGCATACGTTGCCTACACTAGGTGCTTGGTTTTGTTAAATGAGTAAAATTAATTTCCCCTCTGTTTCCTTCCTTTCCTTTATTTCTCTCAGGTCTTTCCAGAATTTGTATAATGAGTGTTTATTGAAATGAATCATGAAATGGTGGAAGACACTAGAAGTTTTACTTACACCATTAACAGGGATGAATGTGCATCATCCCCAACATTAATGAGGCTGCAGGTAAATGACATTTTTCTAAGTTAAAGGGAGACTAATTATCTCCATTCTGGGGAAAGGCAATGTGACATTGTCAGTGGCCTTACAAATGCACATATCCTTTAGCTGAGTTGTTGAACCTTGGTGAGCATATCCTAAGGGAGCGATTACAGATGAGTGGGACGAATAATATGGCAGGAAAATAATCATCATGTAGTGAAAATCAGAACCCTTGTACAGGCTAACCAGTAAGGGACATTGTGATAGTACTGATACAAGACTGTGAGTGATGCAGTTAAAAATTGTGTTTGGGAGATACCACCTTACACAGTAAGAATGGCCCACATCCATAAAATGAGCAACAAGTGCTGGCGAGGATGTGGAGAGAAGGGGACACTCTTACACTGCTGGTGGGATTGTAAACTGGTCCAACCTCTATGGAAAGCCGTGTGGAGGACCCTCAAATTAATGAAGATGGCACTACCATTTGACCCAACAGTTGCTCTCTTGGGAATCTACCCTAAGGAGATCTCAATGTTTATGCAAAGGGACACCTGTGCTCAGATGTTTATTGCAGCACTATTTATAATTGCAAGGACATGGAAGCAACCAAAATGTCTGAAAACAGATGACTGGATGAAAAAGATGTGGTATATATACACAGTGGAATATTACTCATCAATTAAAAATGACAAATTTGGCGATTCTATGATAACATGGATGTACTTAGAAGAAATCATATTAGCAGAAACAAGTCAAAAGAAAAAGACAGAAACCAAATGGTTTCACTACTATATGGGGTGTGGGAGGATAAACAAAAAGCCACGAAGAAAAGTCAAAACAAGCTAACAACTAAATTAAAGTACACAACTTGGGGGGGTGGGACAGGATGGGAATGGTCAGGGAGGGGGGTGAACCCCAGAGATTACTAAGATGTGAAATTTATATATAAATAATTATTTAATATAAAAAATTGTGTTGGTACCAGAGTACTCTGGTGGGTGGAGTCTGAGAGAAAGACACGGGAGAAGAAGCAAGAAGCACCAAATGGCAGATAAAAGGAAGGAGCAAGGATAGGGAGAAAAAAAGAAGAAGAAGGAAAGGAAGGAGATGAAAATGGTGGACTGAGAGGACAGGCCCACGTGGCCTGGCCAGAGTACGCCCCCTGGAAGAGTGAGCTGGAGGTGGCAAGGAGCCATGGTGATTGGCAGAAGAGTAGCTGGTGTAGAGAGTATGGCACCGCAGTAAGGTGGCATAGTGAGCTGGTACCTGGATATGGCCAGGGATTTGGAAAGCTGATTTGTGCATTAGTAATTGTGGAAGAAATTTGAAGAGCCTTGGAGAAGTAGAGCAGCTCAGAACACTGGAGAAGAAGCGAAGAGAAGACGCCGGAGAAAGACTGAATTTTGCAGTGCCTTTCTCAGGTTTGGAGGGGCAAAGGGGCACCATCTTGGACATGTGTCTTTGGGACTTTTGGTCTAAATGGTGACTGGGGTAAGATAACTGGCCACTTGTGGCATTAAGGACTTTTCATTTTCCTGGTTAATTTCCCTTGTTAATCAAACCCTGTTGTTGAACTGCATTTGAGTGGCAAATGCTACCTCGGTGAAGAAAGCAGGGCACCAGAAACCACATTTTAAGAGATTTTTCCCCTGTGACTTGTTGGTTGGCAGCTTCTACCCCTTTTGCACCCGATTTCACTACCTCGATGCAAATTATACTAACGCAGTAGAAAATTTGGAAAATGGGAACCTGCTAAAGATGAATTGAGTTTGAAAAATTCTTTCAAAGATGCAGCTCAGAAAGCTTGTAGGGATTCTGGTCCTCTGACCACACTAGCCAACGTGAAACACCTGCTCTGGGGAGGTGGTTTGACCTTTATTTGCGCTGTGATTTTCCTTTCTGTTAAATGGGGCCATTGCTATTTTCCCTGTTGAGTTGCTATAGGAATGGTGACACATGTATAGAAGACATAGTGCTGTGTCTGATGCGTAGTGGGTGCCCACTTAGTTGGTAGTCGTCATTAATGCCCAGTTTCTGTTCCAAAAGCAGATATGTGTATCTGGACAGTAAAAGGAAGACCAGTAGGAATTTCAGCAGCTGGAATTACTGTAGCATGTTGTCTTTACCTTCTGATACTGTAGCAATCTTTCTTTCCTCCTCGGGAGTTTTTCCCTTTCATCATAAATTTCTACAATGAATTCTATGGAAATTATATGAATATTATACTATAATTCTTTGAACATTAATGTCACCCAAAATGAAGTTCTTACTGAAAGAAACAGTTCTGGGCTTGTATTGAAAAATAGAGGAATTAAAAAGTTGAATGATCGACTCATCTGTGTTAGAATTCTAAGAAATCTTGGGAGACCTTTGCTTAACTTCATTTCAACCTTGTGGGAGACAAGAGGGACTGTGGCTTGTGTAAGGAGATACGTAAGTTGACAGCAGGTTTCACCTTCCTTCAGTCAGGGATGCTTCAAGCTGGTTTTGAGGATGGGGGGGATCAGGAGAGGGGTGCTTTAGTTCTGACTATTCCTCAAGTCTCTGGGGTCACCAGGACACTCCTGAATCTCCCTGTGGAGAGATCCCTGCCCTGCTTTCTTCCTCTAAGAGTGTATCTTGTCAGATAGAACCCACACCTGGGGTCTATTATGCTGCAGATTCCTTCTCCAAACTCTCTTGTTTTCATTCAGCAGAGACAACAGCGTCGCTGAAAACCCTTCCTATTATTTCTAGCCCACCCCTGGCCCTGCACGTTCAGCTCATCTCCTCCTTTGCATACAGGCCCTTCCAAACCATGTGTCTAGGATGGGATGATAATTCCCAGTCACCGCCATCTTCCCTGCATTCTGCTTTAGGAAAATGGCAGCACCAGAATCCGGTTTTCCATCCACTCCTCCTCCTCCTAACAGCACACTGAGTAGCTAAGTCTTGCCTGTGCTGCCTCTGACTGACTCCCATCCACGCAGTCAGCAGTGAGAAGCACAAGGCACTCTCCGTCCGGGATAGTCAGTGGCTGGGAAGGGGACAGGAAGACCTGCCCTCAAGGAGCATGGCCTTTGAGTTTAAGGAAGAAGAGCAGTAAAGGAGGTGGAAAGAGATGGTCACTACAAGCCAAGGGTAGATAGTGGGCTGTGGGAGTTGAGGTGAAGGGGGTCTAGTTCAAGACGGCATTGGAGCAGGCCGTTAAAGGCAGTGTGGGATTTGGAGGGGAACCGAGGGCATTCTAGGTAGGAAGGCCAAGCACTGGTGATGGGGAAAGGCCCAGGTGATATTGTGGGAGGAACTGAGCCAGTGGGAGAGGGAAGGGAGTGTGGAGGGGGACAGTGGGAGACAGAAGAGGAAAGCAGAAGGCCTTGACCTCCATTTGCAGGCTTCCTGCCAGCAGTCAGGGATGGGGGTAGGGAGCGGAGGGAGAATGTGGGAGGATGGTGGTCAAAGATCAGAGTAACAGGACAGAGAAGATTCCATGGATATCCCTTTTGTTCCTGGGGAGTGTATACACACACACACACACACACATATATATATACACACACACAAATATCATATACAGACACAAATAGACAGACAGACAGACAGACAGACAGATAGATAGATAACTGGAGACACCATAATGTTGAATTTATTCTGAATTCCCATTGACAGCGCTCTTGTGATAAGTGCCATGCTGGGTGCACAGAAAGAGGGCCCTGATCCCTTCCCCCATGAACCACCCAGGTTAGTGGCACAGATGGGCAGTTAAAACAGAATGAGATGATGAAGTATGTGTGAAGAAGGAAATCATTCTGAAGCTAGTATTTAACCTTCCAAGTCCCTGACTTGCAGTTTTGAATTTGTGATTTTTGGAAATCTTTTCTTAAAGATGGCCCTTAGCATTGTGTCAACATCAGTTTCGTCTAGATGTATCCGGGAATATGAGATATCTGGGAATATGAGATAGAGAAACAGGATAGAGAAACGGGAGGGAACCTGCTTAGATAAAGATGTGGCCAAGAATGTCACCTCCGTGCCCCTTAGCAAACTAAGGCTCTGGCCTCTTTCCCTGCAAACTCTAATCCTATCCCCTCTTAATGTGTGACTGACAGCTTGTGACTGCAGGCCCTTCCTTCTTCCTCCTGCAGCTACACCTGATTCTACCCTTGTCTGTACCCTTGAAAGTTCCTTCCTGAGCTCCTCATTTTATTACTCCTGGTTTTCTTTCGGGTCTCAGGTTAAGTATCCTGTCCTCTTGGTAGTGACTGGAATGTTCTGCAGCTTTAATTTTTGAAGATCTGGCATGAATCATTGTGTCATTGTTTCAAGGCATATTCCTTTACTATGGGTCCATATGACCTTATCATTTGTTCTTTATTTCAAAGATAGTATGTTCTGTGAAGTGCTTCCTCATATCCTCTGTTCATTGCTCTATTTGGTGGTTTATCATTTTTCTTATTGATTTTTAGGCGTTCTTTATAATACTGGGTACTGAACATCAGTTGGTTGTAGATATCCTGTCTTTCCTTAAAATGGGGGTCAGTTTTTTACCTTTCTTTGTAGTATGTTTTGCTGAACCAGCCCTTAAAATTTTAGCATCATCACACTTGCAATTGTTTATGTCCAGTGTTATTTTGAGTCTTAATTAAGAATGTCTGTTCATGAGTTATTAAAGAGATAGCTCTTACTTAAAGTTTTGAAGTTTTGCATGTCATATGTATTCTCAAATTATCAAGGACTCATTTTTGTTATTATGGGATATAAGAATTCAATTTTTCCCCATTTAGGGAAACCTCTATGTCAATATCATTTACTGAAGAGGCCATTCTGCCCCAAGAATCTTTTTTAAAAAATTTATTTATATATAAATTTCACATCTTTCTAATCCCAGGGGTTCACCCCCCCACCCTCCCCACTGATCTCCCCTTTCCCCCCCTGCCTGAAGTTGTGTGCTTCAGTTTGGTTGTTAGCTTGTTTTGACTTTTCCTCATGACTTGTTTATTTTTTCCCTATGTCCCATTGATTAGTGAAACCATTTGGTTTCTGTCTTTTTCTTTTTGATTTGTTTCTGCTAATATGATTTCTTCTAAGTCCATCCATGTTATCATAAAATCATCATATTTGTCATTTTTAATTGATGAGCAATATTCCATTGTGTACATATACCACATTTTTTTCATCCAGTCATCTGTGTTGTGCCCCAAGAATCTAATGCCAGTGATGGGGTGAGGTGGGATATTTGAATAGAAAGATAGAGGACCCTCTCCGTGTCCTCTTTGAGCAGAGAGCTGAGAGAGTGAACCAGTCAGGTGTCTGGTTGACACATTGAGTAAGCAGAAGCAAAAGTCAGTGCACATGTCTCAAGGCAAGAGCCTCAGTGTCAGGGAAGAGCAGGAGGTCAGGGTAATTAGCATGCAGAAGGTGAGGCTGTTTCTCTTAGGTCAGATGATAAAGGCACACATGGAACGTAACAGAGGCTTTGGACTTTGCTCTAAATAGAACAGCCAGTGCTTGGAGGCTTTGAGCCAGAAATACCAGATTCAACTCTCACAGAGACCATGTTGGTTCTTGCATGGAGACTCAACTGGAGTAGAACTGGAGACCAGTTAGCAGGGGAGAGACAATGGTGGCTTGGATCATGGTGGTAGAAACCGGGAGGGTGGACATAGTCAGGTTCATAGAACATGTGTGGGGATTGAAAGTGGGGTGTGGAAGGAGTAAAGCAACACTTTCTCACCACCACCCCTTCATTTTTTTCTTTGACACCCTTATTGAGACCTCTTTCTCCACCTGCCATCTTAACTAATCTCTCTCACCTTAGTTCTCTTACTGTCTCTGGGTGCATTCTGGTGGATTCACTCTCTGACTGTGACCAAGATAGAGATTTTTGTGTTGAGTTTTTACATTTGATAATGTGTTCAAAAGGGACAGAAGCCACTAACCAACAAACCACAGGAAAGAAACCTTTTAAAATGCAGCTTCTGCTGCCCAGTTTCCCTCACCAGATCCTTCTCACCCACACATAGCAGTTGCCAAAGTCACAAAAAACAGTTTAACAACAGGGTTTTATTAACAAGGGAAATTACCCAAGAAAACAAAAAGTCCTTTATGCCACAAGTGGCCATTTATCTGACCCCAGTCACCATTTTCAGTCCCAAAGATCCTAAAGACACATGTGCAAGATGGTGCCCTTTATCCTCCTAAACCGAGGCAGGCACTCTGCAAAGTCCAGTCTTTCTCTGGCGTCTTCTCTTCGCTTCTTCTCTCCCCAGAGTTCTGCACTGCTCAGCTTCTCCAAGGCTCTTCAAACTTGTTTTCACAATTGCTGATGCATAGATCAGCTTTCCAAATCCTTGGCCATCTCCAGGTCCCAGCTCACCATGCCGCCTTGCTTGGTGCCACACTCTCCACACCGGCTACTCTTCTGCTGGTCACTATGGTTCCTTGCCCCCTCCAGCTCACTCTTCAGGGGGGTTCCCCTGGTCAGGCCAGGTGGGCCTGTTCTCTCAGCCCTCCATTCTCCTCTCCCCCCCCCTTTTTCTTTCCTTATTCCTTCCTTTTATCTTTCCCTTCTCTTCCCACTTCCCATTTTCTCTGTGGTTCTTTCAGACTCCACCCACCAGGGCATTTTGGCGCCTATTCAGTTATACTGGGTCATTACCCGGTATCACACTGAATTTTATATTTCAAGATTAAAACAGAAAACCAAAAACCTTGTATCGCGTCTGTCTGGTTTGGACTGACAGCTTTTTTGTCCTTTTGCAATGGAGTTGAATGGTAAGGGTTGATCAGCCCAGGGCTGACCCCCGACAGGTGGGCCCCTCCAGGATCCTACGGATCCATGGGCTCTGACCAGCACTGATGACAGCCATTGCTGATCAATAGCAAGGACAAGGGGCCAGCCCTGCGCTCCCCCATCTTGCCTGTAGGGGCGCTGGTGCTGCTCCAGCCCTGCGTTCCTGTAACTTGGTTGTAAGTTGTGCAGCTTCAGTCGCCAAGGATGGACCTCAGGCTTCTCACATGGGGGAGCACTGGTGCTGCCTCCCCCCCCCCAACACTGAGCCTGGTTCTGCCTTACTGCACTGCTCTTACATCCCAGCCTAACTAATCCAGGAAGAGGCTGATAATTCCTCTGTCAGCAGCTCAAATCCCCGCCACTTGAGACTCAGAGGTTCCCCTTCCAAGCCTGCTCTCTGCCGGTGCTCCGTGGTGCACCCCAGGGACCTGCACCCCGCGCCCCAGCTCCTCTCTGGGCATCCACCGCAGTGGGTGCGGCTCCAGCGAGCCAGCTGCCAGTCTCCCTCGGCCATTGTCCTTGTTTGCATGGCAGACGTCACGCCTCCGTTTATCTGTACAGTGTTCCCCGCTTGCTTATGTATGTCTGCCACGCCGCTTCCGAAAACTAATTTCATCAGGCTGGGTTCCTGTTCCGATTGCTAATGTGCCGCCTGCTACGCTTAGCACCGAGCTTCTTATGTTTTGTGATTGTGGATTTGCAAGCTCCTTCAGAGTGGGGAGCTTTGGCCCCCCCCCCCACTTTCTCTTCCCAGGTGATCAACTCTACCCACCTAGAGGTTTGCTAATTATTCCCCTTGGGCCTCTGAATCCCTGGTCAGGAAACAAACCTTGTACTGGTGGCTGGTGCTTGGCGGGTCTGGAAAAACCACAGTGGGCAGCAGCTGTACCCCAGATTGCATTCGGGAGCAGGTTTAAAACCACCCCCTTGCAGGGTTGGGGGTCCCCCTCCCAAAGGTGACTTTTAAGCAGGGGAACACTTTGGGTCCCCTGGGCCGGGCTCCCTGACACTGCTGCCAGGTGCATACGTACGTGGAGCCCAGAGTCCAGGAGCTGCTGCCCCTCTTGCTGCTTTGGGGTTCTTGTCCATTTTGATCTAAAAAGATGTTTATAGATGTATTTTTTCTACTTCAACTCTACCTTTTGGTTCCCCCTTTCCTCCCCTGCTCTTGCTTTCTGCCATTGCCTCGTATTTGGGGGGTGGTGGGCAGGCCACAAAGCCAGACTCATCCTGCTACTCTGACCTAATGGGCCATCTGTTAGTCCAGGGTGGGCGCTCACCTCCCAGGCTGTGACCAGGGAAAACCTCCCGGACCCGGCCGCTTCCAGACCAGCCCGCCCCCTGGTGGTGCGTGGTAGTATGGCTGGCAAAGAGCCACTCAGGGGTCAAAGGACACAAGGTCACTTCCTGAAGACTCAGGGTTGGAAGCCATTTCAGTACCCTGCGACTCCAGAACAGGCGTTCGTTCCATTTTCTTGCACTCAGAAGATCTTCAAGGTAGGTTGACTTGAAGATCTTCAAGTGGTTGCCCAGTAACCCACCCCATGGTCAGGCTGTTGACAAGGAGCCCTTCGGTACCGAGCACCTAAGCTTCTCCCAGTAGCTCCCTCCCAGGCTGCCATTTGAACCCTTGAAATGACACCGAGTAACAGGACTCCCGGCTTCCCCGAGACTGTCTGAGGCTGGCCTTAGTTTTCTCCTCCCTGGTCCCTCTTTCATCCTCACCCTTCCACTCCCCCTGCCTTGCTCTGAGTGAACCGTGGGCTAGCACGGACTTTCATAAAACGTAGTCTTACAAATTCTTGAGGAGGTGGACAAAGGGTCCACTTGGTTCCCGAGAGGTTGTAGTCCCAGGGCTGGGGGGAGCGGGAGGGGGGTCCTCCGGTGAGTCTGGTCTCACCCAGGACTCTGACCTGGTAGGTGACATGTTTCACAGGGGAGCATCGCCCTCTAGTGGCCACCAGGTATATTTCAAGCCGCTTTCCCCCCATTCCTAGAAATCCAGGCGGCTCTCTTCACACTTGAAGACGCCAGGGAAGGTGTGGGTGGAGCTGTGGATTGCAAAGCCCTCCATCTGGCCTCTGACTAGAATGAACGGATGTTGTTGTTGCAGTGGTGAGAGTGAGAGAGGAAACTTGGCTTCAGTGTCCTCGTTTCTTCTGATTTTCCCAAACCCCAAAGTGCAAATGGTTGTACATATGTTAATTAGCTTCATTCCCTCAAAGTCTAGAATAGATCTCCTTCTAGTGGCTTCCTTATTAGTTGGCCATCATGGTTTCCTCTATCCACCTCTGCTTGCTAAGTGGCTGAACTGGGTTCTCTTTGTTGCAGCAAACACACCCCTCCTTCACACCAGAGGGAGGGAAGGTGGGAAGTTAAAAGAACAGGGGACAACCGGGTGTCTTGGACCTAAGGTCACACTAGGGCAGGAACCCCAGCTATTTGCTCTCACTTTCCCCACATAGGTAACTCACCTTCTCTCCAGTCTCTCCTTGCTGCTGCCTGGCTCTCTTGCCCTGAATGCCACTCTTGCCTTTCTGCTGACCCACACCTTTGGTTACCCCGAGCTCATGGTGGACTGGCTGCCATTACTGCTCTCCCTCCACCGCAGACACTTCAGTCTCAGCTGCTCCTAGCAACTGGCCTACTTTCCTGGCATTTCCCACTTCTGTTTCCTGAGACAGAAATCTAATGTTCCTCCCTGCTGTCTGCCCCCACATTTTTTTCTCTCTTAGTGCTTACTCATACCCGAAGTGTCGTCTTCGTCGTCGTCGTC
>PVHY01013092.1:0-42388 GCA_004024945.1 Uropsilus gracilis | reverse complement strand
TCCTTTCCTTCCTTCCTTCGGGAAGATGGGGAACCATGTTCTCTCTTTTCTTTCTTTTTAAAAAATAATATACATTTTTATTGAGTAAGTTTTATTTACATTTGCCTTTTGGATGTTCCTTCCCCCTCCCCCATCCCACCCCCCATGGTCTCTCCATCTCTTCTTTCACTGCCTTTTGTTGTTTAATTTTTAGTCCCTTGGGTTCTTCCTCTTTTTTCCTGTGGCAATACCCTTTTGTCTGGTGTGGACGTAGTTTCCTGGGACACAGTGGCCTGTGCATAGTTTTCCAAGTGTCTTTTTGCTGCTGGCCACCAGTTCACACATGATTGTGTTCTTTCAGAGCCTCCTCCTTCTTTCTGATTAGCTGCTCCAGCTCATCTTCTGTCATATTTTGCTCCGTTTTTGTTTTGTAGTTCTCATTGTTGACGTTTGGAGCGTTTCTCTTGGCCAAAGTTTGTGCACCTGTTTTTTTGATCGAGATAGGCCCTGGCAGATGGTTGGTCTAGTTTGTCGTGGGTCCACTGCCTATCTCTGTGACTTTCCTCACCCCCTTAAGTGGGAGGGTCCTTTGATGTGGAAGACATCTCTGAATGGGAAATTTCATTCCCACCATTGTAGATCACAGTGGTTGTATTTCTGAGGTAGTTTGTCTCTATAATCAGTCTTATAGTCCTGTGTCCCATGGATTTGACATGTTCATTGTTCTGGAATACTTCTTTGGTTTTCACCTCTGTATTCATGTACAACTGCTGTTGAATCGCTGATTCAGTTGCTTCTGGTGAGGGTTGACTGGCTTTGAAGAAGACCAGAGGGAATGACCCCTACCACCTACTACCCTTCAGATCTGCCACCTTTATACTTTAGGATCCTGTATGGGGGCCTGTTCTGGCTCAGATCAAGTGTTGGGTAGAGCCAGGCATGGTGGTGTGTGCCTGTAAGCGATAGCTTATGGAGTTACGGCAGGGTCTGGGGATCGTGGTTTGAGTCCTGCCCGGGGCAACACAGCCAGACCTAGTCCCAAAAAAATAGCTGGCTGTGGTGGTATGTGCCTATAATCCCAGCTACCTGGGAAGCTGAGGTTGGGGATCATTTGAGTCCCCGGTACCATGGGCAACGTGAACCTGCAGTTCCATGGGCAAAAATTGTGAGACATAGTCTCAAAAAGAAAAAAAGTTTGGTAGAGAATTAGCACATAATAGACTCACTAGGAGAGAAAATTTTCAATAAGCCCAAGGAGCCGAGGAGTACCCTCTCTTCCATAGATGGGTCTTGCAGTCCAGAGAGGGTAGGTACTTGGCAGCAATACGGTGATGAAGGAGTGGACCTGGGAAAAGGCTACCTTTGGACCCTCTGGCAGGCCAAGGACTGTGGAATCACTCTGTGGCCTTAGAAAAGAGGACTTAACCATCTTGTGTGACTTCTGCCACCCAGGGCCAGGGGCTGCTGGGGTCTGGGGTAGGGATGAAGCTTTCTTTCTATTCACAAATGAGCTGAAGTTGCTCCAAGAAAAATGTTTTATTTTTTTAATTCCCACTTTATTCAACAGACATGGTACGGATCTTGCAGCCTAATCACCTCCAATGACATTTGAAAATGTTATTTTCATTGCCAGCATTAAGAGACTTTCTGGTGTGGAAATAAATGAAGGTCAGTCAGATGATATAGACACAGGTGTTTGTTCAGCGGAGAGGAAATCAGTCACCATCCCTTGCATTAGGCAGACAGGGGTGTGGGAGAGCTTTATCATGGAAGAAAGGGAGAAGGACGTGTGCCTGAGGGGAGTTGAGGGCTAGGGGAGCTGGTGGTGCACTAGCTAGCAGTGGGTTGTCCTGTGTATTTGATCTGGGGTGCATGTATGGCTTCCTCTGGTTGGTCCTAATTTGGAAAAATAAGAAAAACTATCCTGGTCATTTGGGGCCAGTTTTTACAGGCGTTTTGTATGGCTTTCTGTATTGTTACAAGCTGGCCTCCTTGATTGGCCATAGTAGATGAGGATTTTGGTTCCCTAGGCTGGCTGCTGTGGGTTGTGGATTAAGTTCTATTTTTTTCTAGGATAATAAACAAATAAAACATGCTATGTTTATTCAAATGAGTACAGTGGTTATTAGTAACTAGATTTGTATATATCAAAACAAGCCTCCAAAATCTACTAAGTGAAAATAAGGAAGTATAGACAATTTGGCGATACTAATGAACATTTAAAAAATAAACAAAACAGAGCATGGTGGCACATGCCTGTAAGCAGCAGCCTAGGAAGCCGCAGCCAGGGCCAGGGATCACGGTTCAAGTCCGCCAAGGGCACATAGCCAGACCTAGTTTCAAAAAAACTATAGCTGGGTGTGGTGGCGCATGCCTGTAATCCCAGCTACCTGGGAAGCTGAGGCTGGGGATTGCTTGAGTCCGTGGTGCCACAGGCAACATGAGCCTGTGGTTCCACAGGCAAAAATAGTGAACCTCATCCCAAAAACAAACAAACAAAAAAACCCAACAACAACAAAAAGCAAAACAGTGCTGCTTCCTTATGAATACAGATGCATTCCATTGCTGTATCTGCAGAGCACAAGAATACATAGGACAGTGGGAACTGGTCAAAGATACTCTGCATACAGCTCAGCATGTCATTTCTTTCTTTTTTTAATTTTTATTTTGTAATTGTCATACATATTGGTCACGTTTATATATAGCAATGCAGGGGTGAAGGAGTGGACCTGGGGCTTGAGTTGGAACTCTTCTCCAAGGGCCTGCATGTTATGAAAGGACCTCAACTCCCACCTTCAGCCTGACTAGGCCTCAATATATCATTTATTTCTTTTCTTTTTTTTTCTTTTAAGGGAAAAAAATTTCTTTTAAGGGAAAGTTACTTCTGGAGGATAGTAATGTGGGTATTTATTGTTTGTACTTTTCAGTTATTTTTTTCAAGCATTCATTCACAGTGTATATCCTCTGATGCCCAGCCACATGGTCTGTTCACACTGGTAGGAACCTGGTAATGTTAGACACACCGAGAACAGTGCAGTACTGAACTTTAGGATTAAATGGTCTTCCAAGGAAATTTTGACAACTTGTGATTTTAGACTTAACTGACAACTTAAGTATTAATCCTCTTAAAAGTTGAGACTCACAGTATTTATCAACATGACAACCTAAAAGTAAACAATATGGAAAACACTTTTTCATTTAGATTAAGATTTATTTATTTTTTTCCAATCAGAAAATATGTTTCAGATACATGCAGCACTGAATTATATACTCACTTCTTAAGTATAATATAAAGGGAACATTTGTACTCATTAAAAGAAATGCTTCTTTATTTATTCACAGTATAGGATTTTTCCTCTCAGGGGTGGTGACCCAAGTTTTCCCAGCATGTAAGTGCCCACAGTCCTTCAGCACACTCCACCTGCTCTCTGCTGCACTCTTCTGTTCTCTCCTCCCCTCCCTATACCTGAGTGTCTCAGATCTATAGTCTGCTTCAGTCAGTCTTTCAGTTTGTCTTTGTCTGATCCTTTGTTTGGTTCCTCTGATTCCATATATAAGTGAAACCATTCTCTATAGATTGGGATTTCTGAAGGATCAATTTTAGATGAAAAATTGTTGAACAAAATCCCTTTTCTCCAGTGCCACCTGGTGAGAAAAAGAGGCAGTGTTATGTGTGTCTTCCACAACATAATAGCCACCACCACCAAAAAAAACCAAACCCTCAAAACTCACAAAATCACCATACACACACACACACCCCACACACACATACCAGTTGTGGTTTACAGAACCAGTCTTCCTGATCAAGCACCCCTTTTATTTTTATTTATTTATTTAAAATATTATTATTTTGTTCTTTAGATCACAACCTCTGTAAGTTTTTTTTTGGATACCTCCTCCTCCCTTCTCCCTCTGGTGCCCCTTCCATTCTTTCAAACCCCACTCTTTATTGTTTACAATTGGATTAACTCCATTAGTATCTTTCTTTCCTGTGGCAGTGTCCTTTCATTGGGTGAGGGACTGTGTTGTTGGATCCAGGTGAGCCTTGCTGGTAGGTTTTCAGTCTTAAGTTTGCGTTGGGTGGCCAGTCTGTATTCATTTGTGATCTGTCCATGTTTTCTTGCTGCAGGCCATCTTCTCCAATTCCATCTCCACTGCTTTGCTGCTTTACCTTATGGCTCTGGTGTCAGATTTAGGGGGTCTTGCCCCTGGCCAGTGTTGGTGAAGAAGTTTCTCCAGGAAACTTCACCTTCTTTGCTTCCCGCTGGCAAGGGAGCTAGGACCGCTAGGGACCCTGGTGCACAGGCAGCCCTCAGGTGGCTGCCTGCTGGTGAGCCACTCCTCACTTTCTCATGTTCTGTCTGGTCCTCTATCCACTCTAGTCTGCATCTTCCCACAGTGCCTCCCTGCAGCCAGCAAGGCCTCCTGGAAGCACCTAGTTAGCTGCTGCAGAGCAGACCTGCTCCAGATATGACAAAGTCAGTATTCCATGCTACCCCTAAGGGCTCTATCTCCACTCAGCCAAACTCCTCTGTGGCTCACTGTGTCAGCCACCATAATGTCTGGCTAAGTTTCCTCTTCCCTCCATGTATACTTCCTTCCTCCCTGTCTGTCCCCTGTCTGAAGCATGCCCACCTTCCCTGGGCCTCCCTAGGAGCTACTCACATGGATTTCAAGTCCATGCCTTGTGTTAGGGTCTGTTTCAAGGAACCTAAAAACTAAGATATGAATTGTATTCATTTTAGGGTGTATCAGCTTCTAGGGTTGCTAACATTTTACTGTATATAGGGCTATATTTTTTTGGAAACTAGGTCTCGCTACGTGCCCCCAGCCGGACTCGAACTGGGATCTCTGGTCCCGGCCACAGCTTTCTAGGTGACATTTTACTATATATGGAGCTCTTTAAAGACCATGAATTTATCATGTTAATGTAGATCTCTTTGTTGCAAATACTTTCTTTCATCAGGCTAGAAGTTCCAATCAAGTCCCACTCACTGAAACAGGGATATTGAAGGACTAATCTCTTTTCTGGAGACTTTAGAGGAGGAGGATTTGTTTACTTACTCTGGGTCCTGGGGACCAGACCAAGGACAACTGGGGTTATTATTCAACTAAACACACCTGATTCTCCCTTTAAGTCCAGAATCCATCTTTTCCTCAGGAATTGATGACATAAATCAAGTGTGTGGGGCATTAGTTGCCCAGCATTTGCATGGTCCACTTCTCTGAAATGGCCATCCTGGGGCAGAATCAGGTGCTGTGGGCTCTGTGCCCTCATACCCTCCTGGTGTGGGAAGTGGTTTCCTGTCTCCTTCTCTCCCATCCCTTTCATTCTCTGTCCTGATCATCCTTAACAGGAAAGTGTATCCCTAAAGAACATCACTTTACATTAGCTCCTCCAGGTTTCAAAGTGCCTTTGGCTCATTGTAATCTGGGGACTTTCATTGTCATTATTTACCTCTGCACTCACAAAGAAAGAAGGAGCCCCAAACTGTGCCCATGTTGGCCCTCAACATCAGCTCCCACCCTTCCCATACATTACAGGAGCAGGGCAGAGGTAGAAGCTGGGTCAGTGCTAAGAGTCAGGCAATATGGAGGAAGGAAGGTCAGGGTCTGGGCATGACTGTGCTAGTGAGTCTGCTGAGACCTGGAACTTCCTGGACACACATTCACATCATTCTTATGTATACACATATACTCTACACACAGGTACCCATACAAACCCATATGCCACCAGACTCCAAACACACAGAGACATAGTTACATTGAACACACACACACACACACACACACACACACACGAGCTGCAATACATAAATGCATGCAGAAGTGTTTGCAATGCATATATTATAAATGCCACATACAACACTGAAGAAAAATGAAAACAGGAATAAGCAGAAAGGAACATAAATCCAAAAGCATATTAAATCTTTTCAGATCCAGAGGTGATCACTTTTGGCTTGTTTCCCTCAAAACATTTTCTGATAGATTTTACAAAAATGAAATCAAATGAAAGTAAAATTGATTGATTGATCTTAGTAGAAAATGAATGATGGCTGAATGGATAGAAAAAGATGGGATACATACACAGTAAGGAAGATTATTCATCCTTATGAAAATGGAGGGAATTTTAACACTGCTACAACATGAATATCATGCTGAATGAAATAAATACGTTAGATATAGAAGGACACACACTATCTGACTTCATTTCTGGGGCTTGTCAGACGCACAGAGACAGCAGTTGGACTGAAGGAAGGAGAATGGGATTTGGGAAATAGATTTTTGATTTGAGAAGGTGAGAATGTTCTGAAGAAGGATGGTGGTGATGGCTACACAACACTGTGGATGTAATTAATGCTATGGAATTGAATGTTTAAAAAAGACAGTACATGTTATGTGTAATCAGTGAGGTTAGATGATGATGATGATGATGATGATGATGATGATGGTGATGACATAGAACATGGAGAGTTGAGTCCTGGGGGAAACAGTTGAGGGTCACAGTCTCTCTTGGGACATGGAGAATCTTCCATTTCATCCTTTTTGGAGACAGACTCTTGGCTTCCTCACATGCTGGGTTTCAGTCTAGCACTTCATCAGAGGACATGAACACAAAAACATAACACAAATGTGATTACATACACACACACACACACACCCAGGACTTTCTCTGGGTTATATGACAGAGCCAAAGCAAGAATCAGAGGGAAGATTAGGAGTAGGAGAACTGACCCTTGTGCCTTTGACACCAGGGAGGGTGGGATGTTTGGTGGGTGACTGTGTACTAAAGGTGGGTGTTGCTCTGTGGGAGAAGACATTCCTGGTAGTGGAGTGGATGGGATAGGTGGGGCCAGAGGCTGAGAGGGTGATGGGGATCCTGGGGCAAGAGCCCCACCACATCCAAAGAGCATTGGAATAACTCCTCAGGTTGTTGGAAGATGGTACCTGCAGCTCCTCGGTTCTGGGCTTCTTAGATTCCAAGGGGCTGACTTTGCCAGGGCCCTAGTCTTCACCATTATGGACTCCTCCACTGCTCCCAGGTTGTGGACTGTCACTGGACTTGCAGAGTCCTCAGGACATGCTCTAGATAGACACTCTGGCACTCCAGGACCCGGGACTTTTCTTATAGAGGAGCTACTTTGCCACATTTGATTGTCTGGAACCCTTTCCCAACCTGCCCATAGGACGTGCTTCCCCTCCTGTTGCCCTCCCCGTGCCTCCTTCCAGTCCCACTGGGAGGCCATTGCCCTTTCACACTCTGTCATGGTGGCACACCCTAGGTGGGGCCATGTTTTATGCACTAGCTTCAGTCTCCCTGCTGGGGCCCATGGTGAGGGAGGAGGCACCAGCTGGCCTCATAAGGGAAGGCCAGGGTGGAGGGTACCCACTGAGGCTTCAGTGGTGGAATACTCACACTATCCCTCTCTAGGAGGGTGTCCCCCGGTGGGAGGCTGTGATGAAACCCATGTGCAGGAGATGCTGACCCGCTGTGGGAAGACCTTTGCTGACTCCATGTGCAAGGTGGACATCTGGAAATGGTGCAGCCTCTCTGAGTTCATAGTGTGAGTGCTGCTGCCTCCTAATGCAACACACCCTGTCCAGGCACACTCGAGGCGTGCCACCCACCGCCCACTGCCTGCCCATTGTGCTGCCTATTCCTCTGCACATGAGGTGCATGTCCCTCTGTCCATGATGTCTGTGTTCCTTATGCTCTGAGGCCCCTCATCAGTCTCCATCCCCTCACCACCTTGTTGAACATGCCAGCATTCTATTCTGCACATGGCAGGCTATGTCCCCACTCCCCTGAATAGGGTCCTTTCTTTGGGAAGCCCTTATACCCACTTCCCTCTTGATGAAGTTGGTGGTCTACCCTCTCTTCGCAGTCCCATGCTGGGGGGAACTTGTCATTACTGGGTGTTTCTCACAGACCGCAAGGAGAATGAATCCTGCTGGCTTCTAATTGATGTGGTAGTGGTGATACCTTGCTTCAGAGAGCTCTGAGTCCTAGAAACTTCCAAGGTTTTTATCTCCTATGATGACACGTCACATTAAGCATCAAGAAGAATCATCCTTTTGCTCTAGGAAATCTCTGACAGGCTGTGCCCCATCTCTCTGACCCACTTCCTGCTCTCAGCTAGCTGCTTGAACTGCTGGGACCCGGCACCACACTTTCTTAGAGCCCTCTCTCCACCAGAGGCCCTGGCCTTGTGCTCTTCCTATTGGCCTTTCTTTGGCCTTCTTTTTTTTTTTTTTTTTTGAGGCTAGGTCTCGCTATGTTGCCTGGGGAACCACAGACTCTTGTTGCCCGGGGTACCCTGGACTCAAGCGATCCCCAGCCTCAGCCTCCCAAATAGCTGGGATTACAGGCATGCACCACCACATCCAGCTATTTTTTGAGACTAGGTCTTACTATGTTGCCCCTGGCGGGGCTCAAACCCACGAACTCAAGCGATTCCAAGTCTCAGCCTCTCATCCTAGGCTGGGATTAAAGTCATGTGCTACTGTGGCCCACTCTTTAGCCTTCTTGAGCCCATTTCTCCAGCCCACAGTAGTCCCTGGTGGACTGCGCATATATTTAGTGCTGGGGAATTGTCTTTGGAGCCAAAAAAATATAATATAAATTCTACATCTATTGAGAATAGCAAGCTGAGGGCTCAGGAAGGGCTTGAGCTGGCTCCTTCTTGTTCCCAGTGAGCTATGAGGAAATTTCTGGAAAAGGTGACCTGAATCTCAGGCCTAAAGTGGATCCATAGGGGGATGAGTCAGGGAAGATAGTGGGGGGGGTGGGGAGCTTTTTGTGTTGTGCTTTTGTCACCACCTAAAACCTTGGTCAGGGGATTAGATGTCCAGGGAGTCTTGGGGCCACAGGTCAAGAGTGGCGGCAGCCAGAAGGGGTATTTGGGAGTTGGAGAACAGGTGGGCACTGCTTTATGTCCTTTCTGGGGCCAGACACTATGTTGAAAGTGGAGTCTCAATAGTGTTTTATGCCTCTAGAAGGGAGCATAGGTTTCAGTTAGAGTCTCACCTCTGTCTCAGCCTGACATGAAGCCTCTTCTTTGGAACTGCTGAGACAGAGGGTCTGTCTCTCCACACACACACACACACACACACACACACACACACACACACACACACACACACACACACACACAGACTAAGCCCTTCCTCCAGAGCAGGGTGCTGAAGAAAGCCATTGTCACTACTAACTTCTACCTGCCCATAGAGTGTGGTCCTTAAGGTGAATGCTGAAGCCATACTTCCTGGGGAATGAGATGATACCAGGGGCTCCCTGAGAAGGGCCCACCACACCTCAGGAAATGCTAGGTTTGGCCCCAAGCTTAGGCAGTAAGATTTCCTCCTTGAAGCAAGCATCCAAAGAGGACCACTGGCTATCTGTCTGAGAATCAAGCAACTCAAGAGTGGGTACCAAGAAGAAAACCTCTGAATGTCATTACCAATCTCCTGAAAGGTGAACTAACACAACTCTTAATAAGAAGAGGAAGCCTTCAAGAACAAAGAAAAAGCCCTTAGATGAAACAGCAGAGAGTAGAGATGACACTGATGAAGTCTTCCAGGAAGTAAGAAGTCTGGGAGTTGGGAATAGGAGATCATAGGTCAGCCAACAGGTCTGACTCCAGTGAGCTGAGTTTCAGAGAGAACAGGGAAATGGAGGGAGAAATTAGTGGGGTATGAGTTGCAGATTGAGGCTTGTCTATCACCAGGCATGAAGGCTACACACAGCCAAGGATATGAAACTAGAGCTATGAAATGAAGAGACTTGTCCATGTGCAGAGGCAAAAAAGGAATTCTTCAAAAAAGAGGGAGAATTGAGGCTCCCAACCCCCATGGCAGCCCTGAAAACCAGAAGGCATCAGGATTCTAGGGGTTGTGCTTTCTAAATTGCAATGTTCTTTCCTGTCAATCTGTCCAAATAAGGGAGCGATGAAAACCCTATTAGATGGAGAGCTTCCTGCCCTTTACTTCTCAGGCTCCCTTTCTTAGGGAGCAGTGATGTCTGTGGTCCCCAGACTGAGTGAGAAAACCTTTGAAAGGCTCCTGTGAGTTGATTTTAGAGTGTGCACTGGGCTCATCTCTTCTGGTGCTTGGCAGTCCTGGGTATAGTGGTGGGTTCATCCTAGACTTCCAAGCACCTACTTTGTGCCAGGCACAGAGGGTATATAGGTCACCATATTTGATACTCCAGCTACTTGATTGAGTAAGGATTATGATCCAAAGAAACTGAGACCTTGGAGGCCAAGTAACTGACCCAAGTCAGATTGTGACAGAGTGCTATATTGACCGTACAATCCAGGTTTAAATTACTATTCTGCATGTGGGAGTCATATACCACCCTCATAGGCTTGCCAACAATCTTCTCTTGGATCTGCCATGTTTCAGCCCTGCTGAGCCTTGGGGTGGGTCTCAGTGGCATTCCTGGGTGCACTGGGAGGGATCCTGTAAGACTGAAGACAGGAGGTTCCCCAGGAAGACTGTTTCAGGGTGTCTGGTTAGAAGGCTGAGTTGGGGTCCCTTGGGAAGGGTGGACCTGGGCAGTGATAGCTTTGATATGGGCCCGGCTGGTGAGGAACCCTTGGAGCCTGAGCATATCGAGGGGTTGCGTCACACAAGTTCAAGGGCTGTCCCCTTGCTTCCGGGCTCCTTCTGCCCTGTGTGGCCTTCTTAAACTGTGAGGGTGAAAGGTATCCTTAACCTGGATCCAAGTGTGGGAACTGAGAGTGCCTGGGAAGTACACAGTGCTGCTGGGAGGGAGGGCATCAGAAGGGCCTGACCAAATGGGTCAGGTCAATTCCACTGTTTCCTGCTCCCTGCACCAGCAAAGATGGCATTTGGCATGGGAAGTCTTGTAGGAAGTGGCTTCTTTCTGTTGAGCGCTCAAGCCAGGCCATTCTCCTGGGACAGCACAGGGAGGAGGGTTAGGCCATGGAGGCGCATGTTCACCTCTGCCCAGGCCCTAATTCCCTAGGGAGCCCAGCTGGCCCTGCTGCACCTGTCCTGCCTGTAGCATGCAGCCAGGTGTGGGGGACATGACAGTGGGTGAACTTAGTCCACCTTGGCAGGTGTCCATCCATCCATCCAAGTCTCTCCCCTGGTGGGTGACTGCCCACCTAAGTCACTACTTCTGGAAGTGACTTGACCTCTCCCAGGCTAGTGAGCTGTTGGGAAGTTCTTCATGTGCATCTGTAGCTTGGGGGGTGCTGAATGCCCTTCCCAGTTTTGATTGAGATGAACAGGAAGGTGGGCACATTGCAGGCCCATTCAGATGGGGTCAGTGGCCCTTTTTCTCAATATTTGGGGAACAGGTAGACTTCACAGGCCTGTGCACCCTGCACCCTCTGGGTCAGGCCAGCATGGGGAGGTTCAGCAAGTAGGTGATCAAGCCCTCTACCTTCGCAGGTGCTACAAGAACCTCACCAACTGCACTTGGGTGCAGAGCAGCATCATGGGCTGCCACTGGCCCAACCCTCTGGCCCAGAGCTTCATCACCAGAATTCACAGGCAGTTCTTTTCCAATTGTACCAAGAACAAGACCCACTAGAAGGACCCCCCAGATGAGGTGCCCGCCTCACTCATTGCCCTGCCTGTCCTGCTGACTGTGACCATGTTAGGCCTGGTGGTGTGGCGAAGCAAACATTAAACAGCTGCTGTGAGTGCCTGGCAAACAGGGCCTCTTGGAGAGCTGAAAGTTCTGAGGGGCTATGAGTCAGTCATCCACTACGCTACATCTGTCATGAACAGACACCCCTGCTTCTGGACCTGGCTGAACTCATACTGCACACCAAGCTCTACAAGCTTTCTTGGACTGGTAGACCAAAACCTGGTACTGGGCATGAATTTACTGTGTTGCCCTTAAGTCTCTCCATCTTGGTGAGTGCTTTCTGGAGGTTACTAGGCCATTCCTTGACTGAACTCCCATTCTGACTTAACCTCGGATTCTGGCTCTACTCTAGTACTGACCTCTCCCTCCCCAACCTGAACTTATACCTTGGCCCTTTTTTTTTGAGACTAGGTCTCGCTATTTTTGCCTGTGGAACTGCAGGCTCACGTTGCCCAGGGTACCACAGACTTAAGCAATCCCCAGGCTCAGCTTCCCAGGTAGCTGGGATTACAGGCGTGCACCACCACATCCAGCTATTTTGTGGGACTAGGTCTCGCTGTGTTGCCCCAAGTGGGACTCCAACTGCAATCCCTAGCCCCAGCCACTTCATAGGCTGAAGCTTACAGGCATGAGCCCCTGTGCCCAGATTTACCTTGGCCCTTTTTCACCTGCCTATTCACTCTTACCTGAGTTGAGCTGTGGGTAGGGGTATTGCTCATTTCTTTTATTTTTTTTTTTCTTTTGAGACTAGGTTTCGCTATTTTTGACTGTGGAACTACAGGCTCACATTGCCTAGGGTACCATGGACTCAAGCAATCCCCAGTCTCAGCTTCCCAGGTAGCTGGGAAGCTACAGGCGTGCGCCACCACACCCAGCTATAGTTTTTTGGAACTAGGTCTCACTATGTGCCCCCAGAGGGACTCGAACTGTGATCCTTGGCCATGGCTTCCTAGGCTGCTGCTTACAGGCATGCACCACCATGCCCAGTCACCCTTGTGTTCTTCCCTGCTCTACTTTGAACTCTCTCCCTTCCCCTCCCTTGCTGTGTGTTTCAAATCTATGGCCAGCTTACACATACATATATATCATTGCATACCCTGAGGTTCTCCCACTTTGTCTTTTTCTTGATCTCTTTTGTTTGGTTTGTCTATATGCTGCATATAAATGAGACCATCCAATTTTATCTTTTTTCTTCTGACTTATTTTGGCTAGTTAATCCCTTCCATCGCCATCCAAATAAATGAGTTTCACTTTTTGGACCATTGAGTAATTCTGCATCGTGTATGGATACCCTAGCTTTTTTATCCTTTCATCTATTTTGTAACATTTGGGCTATTTGCATATCTTAGCTATTGTGAATTGTGCTGCAATAAACATAGGAAATCTCCTTTCAAGTTAGTGTTTTTGTGTTCTTTGGGTAGATTCCTAGGAATGGAATCACTGGATCATAAGGTAGATTCAGTTTTACTGTTCTGAGGAATTCCACACAGTTTTCATAGTGGCTGGACAAGTTTACATTCCTACCAAAAGAGTAAGAGTATTCCTTTATCTCTACATTCATTCCCGCCTTTGTTGTTTCTATTTTTTTAATATGATCATTCTCACTGAGGTGAGGTAGTATTTCATTGTGACTTTAATTTGTATTTCCCTGATACTTAGTGACACTGATTTTTTCATATGCCTCTGTTGACCATTTGCATTTCTTCTTTGGAGAAATATCTTTTTAGTTCTTTGGCCCATTTTTTAATTGGGTTGATTGTTTTTTTTTTTTCTTGTTGAGTTTTGCAAGCACTTTGTAGATCTTTGATATTAGCCCTCTATCTGTCATATGGTATGCATCTGTTATTTCTATTCTTTTGGTAGATTCTTTTACTTTCTCTAAGTAAATTAATATGCCATCTGCAAATAGTGACAGTTTCACTTTTTCTAGTTCAATTTGGATTCCTTTATGTCTTTTTCTTGCCTGTTGGCTTCAGTTAGGACTTCCAGTGTTACACTGAATATTCGTTGTTTACAATGAATATAGTTGTCTTGCTCCTGATCTTTTGATATTTCACCATTATGTATGATCATGTAGGCTTTGGGTATGACATATATGGATTTTATGATGTTTACATAAGTTCCATTTATTCCATTTTATTAAATGTTTTTTGTTATAAATGGATATTGAATTTTAAAGTTTTTTGGCATGCATTTAGATAATCACATTATTTTTATCTTCCTTTTTGTTGATATGATGACATTGATTCATTTGCATGTATGAACCAACCTTTTGAATAAAAGCTCACTTGTCATGATGTCTGGTTCTCTTAATGTTTTGCTGTACTTTGCTGTGATTTTGCTGAGGAGAGATATTTGATTATATATTTCTCTTTTTTATACTGTCTTTGTTTGGTTTGGGAATCAGGGAGAAGTTGACCTCATAAAATGTGTTGTTAAGATTTTCCTCTTGTATTTTTTTTTTTTTTTGAGACTAGGTCTCGTTATTTTTGCCTGTGGAACCATAGGCTCACGTTGCCCAGGGTACTACAGACTCAAACAATCTCCAGCCTCAGCTTCCCAGGTAGCTGGGATTACAGGCACGTGCCACCATGCCCAGCTATTTTTTTGGAACTAGGTTTTCCTATGTTGCCCTGAGCGGGACTCAAACAGCTATCCCTGGTCCCTGCCGTGGCTTCCTAGGCTGACACTTAGAGGCATGCGCCACCATGCCTGGCCCTCCTCTTGTATTTTTTTTAAAGAGTTTGCCTAAATAGGTATTAGGGATTCTTTGACAGTTTGATAGATTCACTCGAGAAGTTATCTGGTCCTGGGCTTTTGTTATTATCAAGATATTATTGCTCTTAAAATACCAATACTTGTGATTGGACTGGGTAAGTCGTCTTTCATCTTGATTCAGTCTTGAGAAATTTGCATGAGTTTAAAAAAATTTCCCAGTTATTTTAAGCTGTTCAGTTTGATAGAGTTGTTCACATATTTGTATCTCAAATATTTTAAGTAAAATGGCAGGGGAAAATTATGAAAGAATTGTAGTATGTAGATACACTTCAAAGATGTTGCCACAGTGCCCAATGTACTTTTCTTTAGATGAAATAAAGACCTACTTCACCTGGACCTAAAGCCATCTATTTTTAAAGACGTTAAGGAATTATTGCCACAAAATAATAAAAAAATAGAGGCTTTGGTGAAAACTGCATGCCAGCCTGCTACTGCTCATTATGGTAGCCACCATTACATGTGGCAATTTAAATTTAAAAGAATTAATACTCACCCAAATTTAATTCAATTTCTCGGTCATGTCAGTTGCATTTCTAGTACTTAGCCTCTCTTAGCAAATACAGGTCAGCCTTATCCTCTCATCAAGATGGAGCAGATGCACATGCCAGTCAGGTCATGAGGCCATGGATGAAGGGTCAGAATACACACAGATTCTATAATTAGAGGAAGAGTTCTGGTTGAGAATTCACATGCCAAGATCAACCCCAACCTTAATTTCCTTATCAGAATAGTGAAATGTTTTTTAAATACCCTCACCACAGAGCATTATTATATAATAGAATGGGATATTACACACAAGAGTGTGAACTTGGTAATTGGCATGTTGTGAGCTGTGCTGTTGTTTTTTCATTTGCTCAGTTAGACATTTATTATTAAGTGCCTACTATGGTGTAATATTGTTCTAGGTCCTTGGATGCAGAGGTAGGAAATATCAAAACATCTGTATCATTAAGCTTACATTATACCACAAAGAGACTATGTACAAATAGGGTAAATCAGAATATTGAGTTTGGGAATCAGGGAATCAGGGGAATGAGACAAATGAGACAAAAAAAAAACAGTGATAATACTATGAAAAAAAGGAAGCAGGACAAAGAGTTGCTGACCTGGGAGTAGGGGTGCTATGTAGAACAAGGTATAAAATAAGATTGAGGGGTAGATAGGAAATGTGAAGCTACATGGGGACCTTGGGAAGACAGTACAAAACAGAGGAACAGCCAATGTAAAGGTCCCAAGAAATGGAGAGTCATTCAGAGGGAGGCAATGCTACTGGAAAAGGGATGTGAGAAGAAGGTGGCAGGAGATAAGATGAAGGAACTAGAAAGATGAAGCCCTGAAGTACTAAAAAGAATTTTTGAGGGTGTATTTTTTAATGAAAAATTGTACATATTTAATTTGCACATGATGTACTTGATGTGCATATACATAGTGAAATGATTCTTAAGGTCAAGCTAGTTAAAATATCTGTCACCTCACTTAATTACCGCTGGGGGGAGATGTGAGAACACCTGAGATCTACTGTCTCAGAAATCTAATTCCATATAGAGTGTTAATAGCTAGAGTCACCTGTTGTACACTAGATATGTCATCCTAACTAACTTCAACTTTGTAACTTTGACCAACATTTCATCATTGTCCCCATTACCCAACAACCACTGTTTTACTCTCTGCTCTGTGAATATGATTCTTGTAAATTCCATGTATAAGGTAAATCATCCAAGACTTTCCTTCTGTAGCTTTATTCCACTTAATATAGTGTCTTCCAGTGTCACCCATGCTGTTGCAAACTATGAGATCTCCTTTAATAAGGTTGAATAATATCCTGTGCTATATATGTGTGTCATGTATGAGTGTGTAAGTATGTTCACATTTTCTTTACTCACTCATCCGCTGGTGAACATTTAAAATGTTTCAAAGTGTTGAGCAGTATGAGAATGCTTCACTGAAGGTATAATGAGACAAAAAAAAAAAAGATATGATGACCCAAATACCTCAACAACAGGAAAAAGAGATTTGCCCTTATAGATATGAAAAATCCAGGTAAAAAATCCATGAGAGCAGGAGTTGGGGACAAGATCTTTATTCTAGACATACCACGTGGGAATATTCTATTACACACACAAAATAAAACAGTAAATATGCAGTTAAATGATTAGAGTTGCAGGAATGGTTGACACTCAAAAAAAAAAAAAAAAGGAAATTGGAATTACCACTATATAGACCATTTTGATGTCAAAAGAGTGGTGAGGGTCACAGTATGTAAGCATAAAAGAAAAAGAAGCCAATGTGATGAACCTGACCACAACAAGGTTGAGAAACAGGAAGGACCTATTCTATAATATATATTGTAGAATGCATTCTATATATAGAGAAAGAGAATATATAGCATATAAAATATGAAAGAAGATAAATGATTTTATAAACTGATGACCAGAGAAAAAGTCACCAAGCTCTGGTGTGATTGGTATCAAGTGAGAATGACATTTTAGGAACTTACCATGTTTGATGCCGTAAGGGGAAGACCAAGAACCAACCCTTGCTCTAACAACATGGAGGTCAAAGTAACCTTGACAAAAACAGTGTCACTGGGATGGTGGACTGAAGTCTAGGTTGGGTGAATTCTATTCTATGGAAACAAGAGACCAACTTCTGTTCTCCCAACATTAACTGAAGTCAGGCTTCAGTGTTCATGCCCTGGTTTCACAACTTAAAAGTTTGTAACTGGCAAAGTGCTCTCACTCAGTCTATATTTGAATTTCCTTGTCTGCAGGTGGAGATAATGAGGGTTCAATAAGCTGACAAATGCTAAGTACTTAGAACATTGACTTTCCAGACTATATCAATAATTTAAGTCAAGATTTGCTGCCACTACCATTTTTAGTATTCATAGCAGAGATCACAGTATATGTGATATGTTTTCCTAAGATTGTTAACTGCCTGATGAGGACAGAAATCAGGTCAGTGTGGGCCATAATTTCAATCGAAGTTGTGGACATGGACAGATAAACTCTTACATTACAAACTCTTAGAACCTTGTCAGAATATCACTCACGTTAAACCAGTTGATGGGATATTTTTAAGGTTGGACTATCAGCTGCCCTTGTTTCTCAGCATACACAAAGGAGAAGGGGCAGTGTTGGGACAAGTGAGTCTGGTACACATCTGAGGAGATACCACCAGGCACTAACAACACATGTTCTCAAATGTGCTTATTTTTTATTAGTTGATTGGTTATTTTACATTGTTGTAGTGTCCATATATCTCCCACCACCTTATTACTCATGACCCATCATCATTTTCCCTTGTATTCTTCCTCCCTTGTTTTATGCTCTTTCTTGCTCCTTTGCTGGGTGTTTCATTTCTATTGTCAACTTATTGGCCTTTACTGTTACTTATCTTTTTATTTGATTTATTTAAAGTCCCCATATAAGTGAAACCATCTGGTATTTTTCTTTTTCCTTCTGGCTTATTTCAGTGTCAGCATAATCCCTTCCAATTCCATCCATGTTGCTGCAAATGGCATGAGCTTGTGTTTTTTGATTGCTGATGACTACTCTATTGTGTAAATATTTCACAAGTATCACCCTTAATAGTGAAAACCGAAAGAATTCCCATTAAGATTGGGAACAAGACAAGGATACCTGCTCTTACCACTTCTTTTTAAGATTGTACTGAAGTTCTGAAGTTCTAGCTAGGGCAATAAGGTAAGAGAAAGACATAAAAGAAATTCAAATAGGGAAAGAAGTGTAAATTGTATTTAAAAGTATCTTTCTAAATTTCATTGTACCTCAGCAGGAATGAAAGTACTCTTGGTAATTGTGTAGCAAGTGTTACCTGGGGTTCTCACTGTTTAAGTTCCTCACAGTTACACCAGCTTGCGGGATGCTGACAAGGAGAAATCACTAGGGTGGGGGTAGCCACCATTGTCCAGACTGGTGTTGGCATCCTCAGTTGTTGCTGTAATTCATCCTCACCTCTGTTTGTTAGAAATATGCCCTTAGGACACTGGGAACCCAGCCTGGGAAACCATCATTCTCAGGGGACAGCGCCCAGCAGACCCAGTGGTGAAGTTGCACCCAATGATGAAGTTGCACCCAGTGGTGAAGACCCAATGTCTTCACACAATTTATATGCCAGCAGGGGGTGGAGGGTGAGAAGTTACAGTAAGCATTTTATATATCACCTTAACTCCCTGAAGTGACAAAGAGGTTCAGATAAGAACAGTGATTATTATCTGCCAAGAAACTAACATGACTCAATCAAAAAGCCTATCTATGTTGATGGAAAAGCAACAAAGAAAATACAAGTCACCTGCAATGTTATCCTCAGTGCCTGTGCTGTGGTTTCCTCACCAGAGACCAAACTTCAAAGCTTCCAAATTTCTTAGCAGTGAAGAATGCACCTAACAAAAGGTTGGATCTTGTCTGTATATATCAACAACATTGGTGCTAAAGCACCAACTCAGTACAGAACTGAACCTGAGAGCATCTCCTGGGACTTCCACATCCTTATGCAGGAGATGTGCTTTACCATGATATGTCAATGTGCAGCTACTTCCTACTGTGGGGTGGAGAGAACTAGACTGCTGCAGTCTCATGCTTGGCTGAGGAAACTGACATAGATCACATCTGTGCTCTGATTAGTTACTCCAACCCTTCCAGAAGTCCCTAGCACCAGGCTTTCTGACCCCACACAGCATGAAGTCTTTCCAACAAACCCTCTGGTTCTTACTAAGAACACAAGACATCGGTAATGTTTTTAGGGATGATGTGAGGTTGGCTAAATCATTTGAAAACATCCAAATCCTTATTAGTATATTAGGCTGCCTTCCCCTGGCTTCCCTGAGCTCTGAAATCATTTCCAGTTCTCCCCAAATATCTTTCTGTGTTTCAATAATTTAATTGTGGGACACTAACACATGGTGAACAGTCACAGTTGAGAAGATTCCCAAATATGAAGAAGTGTATGGTCAGTTCCTTAGCCACCACCCATGGGCTAGCGAAAGGCATATTTAGGCTACTCATGGTTTAAACTAAATCATTAAACATTGCTTTCCTTCAATTCATTCCTTTCTGGGATTTTTTGGAAGGTTTTTTTAATTTTTAAATTTTTGGTATATTTATTATTTTCATATTAGCATCCCGTATTTACTCTTTAAGTCTCTTACCTTCTCCCTCCACCTTTCCCCTCCTCCTTCCCTTCTCCCTCCCTCCTTCCTTCTCTCTCTCCCTCTGTGTGTGTTCATCCTGTTGTAGATATCTCCTCTCCTTGGTGATCTCAAATTTAATCATCAGCAGTGAACATCTATGACTTCATCTGTTAAACATTTTAATTGGAAAAATCAATGGTTTCATCTATTTTTAGTCCCTGAAAATAATTTGCGCCCTAACTACAACTCCTAAAGCTTCTCATTGGTGTTCCAATTACATTTTTTTTGTGATTCTTTTTTCTTCCAGTTCAATGTTATCTGCTCTAGGCTCCCTTTCTCACTTTCTCCAGTGCCTGGGTGAATTAAAACTTTTTCCTAGTCATTTAATATACATTCTCACTATTCAGACCCATCAGTTAGAGCTTCCAGAGCAAAATTAACTCACATTCAATGGATAGTATTCACTTTCTGTCCTTGAGGATGTGCTGAGGGAAAGCTAGTGGAAAGTTACCCCCATGTTAGTGTGTGAAAAAGCAGCATCACTACTGCCAAACACAGACCAATCTTCATCCACCAGAGGGACTGCATACAGTCTACTCCAACTTCAAATGCCCCTCTTCCTCCATAGTCATCAAAATCAGAAGTACTTGCAAGGGCATAACTTCAGCTCATTTCTTTTCTTTTTTCTTTTCTTTTTGGATTTTTAAAATACATGATTGCATAGTTGTTGATCCCCATGGGAATACCCGGCCCTGCCATGCCCCCTCTGTTCTCTTTGCCTCCTTTCTTTTCTTTTTTTTTAAATTAAAAAAATTTCTTACATAGATCAATAATTGCTAGGATGCCTTCCCTCCCCTCCCAGCCCCTGATGACCCATCTGTTCACTCAGATTCCTCTCTCATTTATTGACTTATGTTGAATCCATTGGTCTCTCTTCTTTTTCTGTGGTTGTGTGTATTTGACAGGTGAGGTACTATGTTCTTGGTACACAGCATTCTGTGCATGAAGAATTGTAGTCTTAGCTTTATATTGGGCAGCCTGTCTGTACTTATTTGAGGTTTAACATGTCTTCTCATTGCTGGCTGCCTGTTCCAGTCCAGTCTATTGTCTCTTCACCCCATAGCTCTGCCTTCTGACTTGGGGGACCTTGCTCCCAGTTGTAATGAGGTTTCTTGGTGAGGGTAGGCATCCACTGGAGATGACCTTTGTGGATCATCTCCACTCTCTATGTTTGCAGATTTGTTGTGGAGCCAATTCCTCAACTCTGTGGACCTCCTCTCCCATGGTATGGGGAGGGGTTCCTTGTTTTCTTGAGTGGCATATCCTGAAATGGGATCTTGGTTCATTCATTCCTGATGAGGTTGTAGGTGCATTTCTGTGATAGGTCTTCACCATGGTCATTTCTCTAGTCCATTATCTTTTGTGTTTGTCAATGATCCTTCTCCTGCATCCTGCTCAGTTGTATTGGCAGGATCCTTATCTGGTCCCTCACATGTTCTATGTTTGTGTTTTCCTTTTTCTTCCTGAGGGCTAAGTGGAGTGAGAGTGAAACGGCAAGACCAATGTCCCGCCACTCCACCCCCGTATTCCTGGACCCTGAGTGGATCTTATCTTGCCCACGGACTGGTCTGGGTCTCCCAGGACAACCCCTGAGGCCCTCTTACCAGCCAGCTTGATGGCAGAGGGTGCACGGTGGGTGTGGAATTGGTGCAGCTGGCTGGCATCTGCAGGTGCATGCCCCGCCTCCTTTCTTTTTGTTGCTTGTCCATGTTTAACCCTTTAGTCTTTTTTTGCCTTCATAGGCCAATCCAACTGCCTTTGGCTTGTATTAATGCTTCATGTTTCTTGGTGGCTGGCTCATTTCTTTTTTTTTAAATTTAAAAAAATTTTTAAAATTTATTTATATATATTTCACATCATTTCAGTCCCTGGGGGTCACCCACCACCTCCCCCCCACCCACTCCAGCTGGTCCCCATTCTCCCCTTGTGCAGTTTCATTTGGTTGATCATATATTAGTGAAACCATTTGACTTCTGTCCCTTTCTATCTGGTTCGTTTCTGCTAGAATGATTTTTCTAGGTACATCCAAGTTTCCATAAATTCATCAAATTTGTCATTTTTAATTGATGAGTAATACTCCATTGTGTATATAAACCACATCTTTTTCATCCACTCATCTGTTCTGGGGCATTTGGGTTGTTTCCATGACCTTGCAATTATAAATAGTGCTGCAGTAAACATCCGAGCACAGGTGTCCCTTTGTACCCACATATAGGTCTCTTTTGGGTAGATTCCCAGAAGAGCAATTGCTGTGTCAAATGGTAGTTCCATTTTCATTAGTTTGAGGGTCCTCTACACTGCTTTCCACACTGGCTGGACCAGTTTACATTCTCACCAGGAGTGTAAGAATGTTCCTTTCTCTCCACATCCCCACCAGCACTTGTTGCTGCCCGTTTTTTTTTTTGTTATGGGCCATTCTTACTGGCCTTCTTTAAACCTGATTTGAAGGTCACATGGCCACTTTTTAGGTACATATATGTTGGAACAAGCACAAGCCCACACAAGCTCACCATTCAAGATGAATGCAAGATGAGTTCTTAGTGCAAGGAAAATGAATATCAGGGTCCTGTTTTAAAAAACATTGTAATAGAGAATTAGATCAGTGAAAAAATATATAAAACTGAAAATTTACTCAGTCGGGCACTTGCTGCATCTGCTTAAATGCTATATAAATGATGCATTTGTTTATATTAAAAAATGTGAAATTAAAACCTGCAGATGAAAGTTACAAGGGCCATGTTCCCTTGATACTGGTCTCATGTCTGTGCCACACTGCCTTGCCTGGTACCCCAGGGTTACCGGAGAGCTGTGGGGAACCTGGATGAGGGGCACCAACCTGAGACCCCACAATGTGGGTTATGGAACATGAGAACTGGGTAGAGGCAGGAGGGAAGGTGTGGGAGTCACAGCAAGCTGAGCTACATATCCAAATCTACCCTCTCCTGCAACTTCCACCAGCAGTGGAGTACCCATCTGCAAAGTGCTTTTATAAGAACTTTTATTGTGGTGCTGGTAGCTTGTGGATAACCGAGACTTTTCACACAGGCAGGAGTAAACCCTGTAAACCCCTCCACTTCACCCCTTCCTAGCACTATACTCCTTCCTGAGTATATCCCCAGTCTATGCTTCCTGAAGGTTAGAGGCTCACATCAGTTCAAGGCCTGGTGGAGGGTGCTTCAACTGCTCTAATCCCAGTCCTTTGGTTAAGTAAGGCCTGGGGAGAAGGCTCTGCTGCTGTGGGTGAAGTGAGATGAGAAAGTCAGGTGAACTGGAGGAGCACAGCTGTTTGCTGGGGGAGAGAGATGCCAGAAAGGGACCATCTTCACCCTCCACAAACCGTCCCCTCCCCCCAGTTCCAGTTCTAGGTTTGTCAGGTGTAGCAGCAGTCCCTGGGGCATGGGTCTGCTGATGGTTGCTGGTTGATGCTGTCTGCTACTGCTCTAGCTTGTCCCCTGCTCACTGACTTTTCTAATGAAGTAGCCAATCTCCAGGGCCAGCAGCCAAAACCTCTCCCTCCCCCTTATTATCAGAAGCCATCTGGGAGATTCCCCAATGTCATGTCACTTTTCATGTTCATCCACTGGAGTGTGGCAAATATTAGGGGACAGACCCCACAGCACCAGTATGAAGAATCTGGGAAATACATGTTCAGCGCAGGGAAAGGTGCCTGTGTTGTGTTATATTTTGCATAAGACTAGTTTCCTACTTTGTGGTGCTCAAGTATCCACTATTCAATGGAGTAAAGGGGACACAAAATGGTGGTGATATTCTTGGTTAACAAAAAAGTCCAGAGGCAAAAATGAATTCTATTTTATGGCAGTTGGATATGTTTTAAATTCTGTATCATTCACATGAAACTCTATGCAGGACCTGTATAAATAGGAGACCGAAAATGGGTTGGAAGGGTGAACATGGTTGTAGACCATCCTTCCTGGAAAGTATTGGAGATGGGGCTCCTTTCACCCATTTCTCCTTTGACCTTGATTCTGACTTGTATTGCCTGTTACCTACACACATATACCTACTTTCAGTCTTTGTCTACTTGCAGGTGCCTGAAGCTATTTTCTACAAGCAGATTAAAATAGATACATTGTTAGTCTTCTGGACACTTGACAGTAAGTCAGTAAGACAGTAAGACATCTGACTCACTGGACGCGGAGGCTGGAATCTAGTGCCTGGCAGTTCTGCTGATGGTTGCTGGTTGATGCTGTCTGCTACTGCTCTAGCTTGTCCCCTGCTCACTGACTTTTCTAATGAAGTACCCAATCTCCAGGGCCAGCAGCCAAAACCTCTCCCTCCCCCTTATTATCAGAGCCACTGCTACTAGAGCTGGTTCCAGCCTATCTCCCTGATCCAGATCCAGCTCATTCAAAGAAGGGGCAGCACATTCCCTGATCCATGAGGGTTCGTCTCACTGGTCCGCACCCTGGAGCCAGAGGGATGAGCAGAAACTCCACACATCCAGTTTTCACACACAGTGCCCAGACAATAAACAACTCTGGAGGAGCTAAGGTTACTCTTTTATTAAGCAAACAGGAGTAGAGCACGTGCACTCATGGAGCACAGAGGAATATGGAAGGCAACTGAAAGAAAAGAGTTACAGTAATTTAGTTCAAAAAGTGCCCTGGAGCCAAAGCACTTAGGGGACTTTCACTGTGGAGGTTACCCATTTCAGGTTTAGGAGTTCTACTGGAGGGTAGTCTGCATAGCCTGGCCTGTCACATGGTCCTCTAAGCACGCTGGCAGTTGAACTTCACCAGGGAGATTGAGCCCAGCTGGTCAGAGTATACCTGGAAAGAGCAGAGTGATTTCTGCAAAAAAAGAGAGAGGCAGTCATTTAGGGTAACATAAAGAAAGGAAAATGTCACAGGTCAGGTGAGGAATGGGGGTGGGACTCTAGACCCCTTCCACCACCCAAGAACACTAATCAGGACTCTGCAGGGACCCTCAACCACCCCTTCTGGGCTCCAAGTCCAGGAGACACTGTTTGCATCCCACCTGCAGGCCCACAGGGTCCCACTGTCACACCCCCAAACACAGCCCTTTAATGGGTCTTCTGTGTAAGAGTACAGAGCAGAGGGAATGACTTCCCACCCCAAGTTTCCCCCATAACCAAGGGGTCAGCAGGAAGAGGTCCAGAGGAAAGAATCCAGGTACAGGTTCAGGGAAATACTTCCCCCACCCCCTGAAAAAGGCAGAATGTGGAGATGGGCTGACAAGAGGGCTAGAGTTCTCCTTAGGGGCTGAGACCTCCCAAGAACTAGCCAAGCCCTGGCCAAACCTCAGGGAGTATCTGGTATTTGGTATCTGGGTCAGCATCAAAGGGCTTGGTCTGTTTCAGGCTTCTAAATCCCTCTAATCTGTTCAGGCTGTGGAAGTTAGGATTAAAAGCTAGGACCACCCATCCTATACCAATCCCCAAAGCACTCAGTGCCCCTTACAATTCAGATTAGACATGTACACACAGACATTCCCACCCCTCCACAGGGCTGGTGCCCTGCTACCATCAGACACATACCCTCAGGTTATGCTGGTCGTGGAAGGGACATTTGTCCAAGTTGGACTGGGACTTGGTGCATGTGTTCTACCCATCTCCATGTCCAGGAAGTAGTTCAACCCGGCCACGACCTGTAGATGTGGAGGATAGGAGGCACTTACTACACTACTTCACACAGTCATCTTGGTTAGCACACATCTGGGCCAGGGATGCTGCCACCCATTGCAGGCATGTCAGGTGCTAAGCCCCAGGACCTCTGAGTTACTGGTTTATCAAGCAGTATGGCTCTGACAGGCATCTCCTGAAGCCAGGCAGGATCAATAGTGGCTAGTCAGGCACCAAAACTTCACTAATGGGGTTTAGAAGAAGTTGCAGTTGGGAAGGGCCAGCTAGGGACCAGCAAATCAATTGCACTGATGTTAGGAGGTAGACAAGAAATAATGCACAGAGTGATGGCTCTGCTGAGATATCTCTGGAGCTACTTCAGCAATACTGGGCTGCTGATGCTATTTAAGCTAAATTCCAGGAATGAGCATCCAGCCACAGATAATTTCATGTCCCCAAGTAACTGAGCTGTGTACATTTCCTCATCTGATAGTAGGAAATGAAAGTTCACATGTACAATGTTTTAGACCAGTTAATGACCACCTTGCAATGCTTGCCTTCTGTCTTTTTTTTTTTTTTTTTTTTTTTGAGACTAGGTCTCGCTATTTTTGCCCGTGGAACCGCAGGCTCTCGTTGCCCGGGGTACGGCACCACAGACAAGCCAATTTTTTAAGAACCAGGAGAAACATAGTGAGGAGGCAGGGACCATACTCGAGACCCTGCCACAACCAAGTCCTGCTACCTATGATACCAGTTTTCCCTATAGGCTTGATGAACTGGAATGCCCCTGTCTTCACACCAAGCCAGGCTAGAGGGGATCTGGTGACCAGGATGTGCAAATCCTGTCCTACAGGGACAGTACCAGCTGACTGGCAGGAGAGAAGGGTCTGCCCATTACCCTCTGGGAAGTTTCAAGGGAAGGTGTGGACAAAGCCAAGGTGCTGGTGTGCAGCACCCTATTCTTGGCGATGCCGCTGCCACTGGTTGATGTTCTAGCCTTCCTGCAAGGAGTGCAAGGCCCATGTTTTCTGATGTTACCTTCTTGTCCCACCTGCCTGACTGCACTCTTTGTCTGGTAGAAGCCAGGGTTAGGTGTGGCTCTCCTTCCTCGGGTAGGCATTCAACCACCGTGACTGGTGTGCACACCTTAGGGTGGGAATGAGATCACATTTGGAGATGCTGCTCCCATGAAGGTGACCTCTGAAGGGAAGCAACCCATCAGGGGCCTTTACTCCAGGACCTCTAGATGGGTCTGGATTCTTAAACCAGATCCTCTGCTCTGAGATCCATCAGGACACAGGGCAACATGTGGATGCCCCCTGCTACTGCTGAACACTTCTGTGCTGAGAGAGCAATGAGGGCTCTGATCTCAGAAATGATGCTTATATCCTCAGCCCCTAGCCCCTCACTGCAGGGTTATGGTGCAGAGGCCAGCTCACTTTCTGCATGACCCAAGAAGAGACCAGGCCAAGCCAAATGGAGTGACAGCCTGCACCTCACTTACTGGGCCCTTGGAAACTGTCAAGGTCAGGACTGAGGGACTGAGCTGCTCGGAGCAGAGGAGGCTGCAGGATAGAACCCACACATGACCTAAGAGAGACTTTACCATAAAAAGGCCATCAGGACAACCAGCGACATCTGAGTATTTAGTGTGAACTAGATAACTGTGTGCAAGTCTGTTATTTCCAGATTTTCAAATTGCATTATGTGCAAAGATGCCCTGGGTTTTAGGAAATACACAACGAAGAGTTTACTCTCAATGGGTTCAGAAAATTAAATGCATATATACACCTCCCCCAGCACCTCCCCCCCACCCCCACTTATGAAGGGAGTGAAGGGGCTAAAGTAAACCTGTCATAATATTACCGGCAGGAATCTGGGTGCAGGACTTAGAGGGATTCTAATTACTGTTTAAGCAAATGTTTAAGTCTGAAGTTTATCTAAACAAAAGTTAAAAACAAAAGTGCTTCAAAAAATAATGCAGAGGCAGAGCCAGGAGGGACAGCTCACGATGAGCCCAGCTGGGCAGGGGGCGGGCAGGGCACAGACCCTGACCCCAAGGCCACCAGGGCAAGGCCGGGCTGGAGCTAGCAGACAGAAATGAAGGCCAGGCACCGGTCGGGGAGAGGCGACTCCGAGTTCCCGGCCCTCTGGACGACCGGTCACGCCCGGATGAGAGCCAAGGCGAGTGTCCGTGGGAACGCAGACCCCCAGTTGAGCAGCGGGTGGTGCCAACGACGTAACAGGCCCTGCTATCCCCACCTTCGGCAACCCCGGCCAGGCCCACCGGACGCACCTGCTTGCGGGCGCGGACCACAGTCAGCGCGCGGCTGTGGTACGCGTCGTTGTTGGCCTTGTTGTACTCGGCGACGGCCAAGTCCAGCGCACGCTTCACGCCCTCCTCGTTCACGTCCGCGTCCATCAGGCCGCCCGCCGGGCGCGGCGGCTTGCGGGGGCTCGCGGCGGCCGCCGGACTCGCGACCAGGGCCACAGCCAGGGCGGCCAGCAGCATCAGCGGCGCGCGCAGAGGGCCGGCCATGGTCGGCTCAGGAGCGATGGGTTTTCGGGGGATGGGGGGAGCGTAGCGCGCTTTTAAGCTCTGCTGCCACCCGCTGCTCCTCTGGCGACCCCTACCAGCCCCTCCTCCCCGCTGGCTCCCGGCCACCGCTTAGACGTGCCCCACCTCCCGCTTTGGGCGGCGGGTCTTCACCAGTCCTCGTCCTCCTCCAGAGTCCCGCCTCTCCCCGCTAGCTCCTTCCTTCTCCCCGCTAGCTCCCGCGAAGAACCGCACCCGCCCTGCGCCCTGGTCGAGGCTGTCTTTCCCGCTAGTCCTCTCCGCCCTGCCCCGCCCGTCTCCCCCCGACCGGGTCCTCACCTCTTAGTCCCAGTCTTCTCTCCCGGACTGGCCGACCCTCCTCCCAAACCCTGCTCCACTCCACCAGCTCCGCCCCTTCCCTGAGATATCACCCCTCCTGGGAATTGCAGAGCTTGCAATCCCGAACGTCATATAAATTCTCTAAAATGGGGACAATGGCGGGTCTTGCCGTCCTAGGGTGGCCTGCATCCATGAGCACTTGGTCAAAATCGAAATTCCCGGAGCTGGGCTGCAAATTCAGAGGCCGGGGGAACCCGCCATCTGCTCCGTATTCTGGGGAACTTCTTTACCAAAGGTCAATGAATTTATTAACTTTTATGTAGAAAAACGTTGTCACGGGATTTCTCATTTTCACGACTCATTTACCCATTCTCCAAGCCTTTTTTAGGCTTCTCCCTGAGCCAGGCGATAGAATATGTAGTCAGTGCAGCGTGGGCAGGTGAGCCGCGGATCTGAAGCAGAGGGCTGCCAGGTGGATGTGCAATTTTAAGTAATTTTAATAGTTTTTTAAATTAAACTCAGTATAGATAAAATATTTTCCCAACACATGCAAATAGTTGTTAACGAGATACTTTACATTCTTGTTTGTGTGTATAAACTAAGTTTTTGGAACCTGTGTATAGTTTACTTTTAAAGAAGTTGTCAGTTCAGACCAGACCCACATCAAGGACCCTATTGTCAAATGTGGCCTTGACTGTGGCATAGAGTAGCCCGGCTTCAGAGTCTCTGTGTCAGAGGGGGCAGCAATCAGTAACTGAACAGCAAGGAGTTTAATCTGGGGGCCCATCTTGGCAGTTGTGTGGACAGAAAGCTATGGATTGGGGCCAGGGGTGAAGGAGCGGACGGAGACTACTATCAGACAGTGTAGGGGTGGGGTGAAGGACAGCGAAGGGAGTGGAGGTGAAAGGTACAGGCAGCTGAGAAAGGAAGCTCTTGGACTGCTACTCCTCTCCTTAGGGTGAGAACTGGCTGTTTCTTTGACCACTGCCTGAAAAGCTTACCAGGCTTTTGAAAAATCAACTTGAATGTGGCGATAATCTATACACAACAAAACGCCCCACTTCATGCATCCAGACTGGAATTGTATCAAATGTATACAATGGTGTTATCATTCCATCAAGATTTTCATTACACAGAGAGCTTCCTTGTGCCCTTCCAGTTAATCCCCATGTCTACACTTGCCATGCAATCATACATGGCTCTATCCCTGTCGATGTGTTTGGTTTTTTTTGCCTGTTGCTGAACATCCCGTAAATGGAATCATGCAGTGTGATTGCATGTGTGTCTTGATTTTCTCACTCAACATTGTTTTGAGCTCCCCCTCTGTTATTTCATTAGTCTAATTGCTAATTCTGTCTTCCAGGCTGAGAAGACATGGTGAGCTGTGGGCTAGTAATCAGGACTGGGCTGGAGAATGGTGTGGGAATAAGAAGGGAAGGCGTTCTGACCAGATATCCAGCCAAGTTTCTTCTCTTACTCCTGCCTCCACCGCTGAACGTGATGGGGTTGTAAATGACCTGTGATGTGGTTAGCCAACTTTTCCAGAAACACATGGAGGCCTCTGGGCTCTTGAAGGGCACTTGAAAGCACTGTTTTGAGAGCAGTGGAAACCATGTCCACCAGCATTGGCCTAGACCCACTGTGGGTGGCTGTAGGGCTGGAACAGCATGGGTCCACCACTCTGGGACTACATTCACAACAAGCCTTTGAGCCTTCCTGTTGTGTTAGAAGATGGGAACTTTCTGGGCTTGGCTCTTGTTATCTCCAGCTCCTGTAGGTCAGCTCCTGGCATACTGAGAAGTGGAAGGAGAAAGGCAAAGGCTACTGTGCATGGTGAGAAGGAACAGAAACCATAGAAGTGGAGTTTTCCCCTGGTCTTGGTTCTCTTTTATGGGCTCAGTGCTTTGGTGGGGGTGGGGGATGGAGAGGTTTGTGGGGGATGGGAATATCCTGTTTTGACAGAATGTGGCATCTGTCTACCTGTCCTCAGGTACATTCTGCTTGGATGGTACATCTTTGCTTCCCTTCTCTGCCAGCCCCCTGGGCCCTGCACAAACCTTATTAATATTTCCTGCTGGGAAGTACCTTGGATTCATTCTCCTGGAAGCTCTGCTTTTGGGCCATGGCTGTTCTGCTCTGGGTGCTGCACGTTTGGCTGAACTTTGGCCCACGAGGCGATGGGTGAATTAGGAGTCTGTGTTTTGAAATTGTTCTCTCTTGTACTCCTTTCCCCTCTCTCCATTCCCTTTGAAGCTCTCAGTGGTTAAAGTCTTCACACATGATAGAGCTTGATGATTTTGTTTTGATGAGTGCAGGTCAAACCAGCTCCTAGAATGGGCAACATGGATTTTTCCCCAGTGACAGTTTGGGGTCACTGGGAACCCCTGGGTTTTACCAGCGTTAGGGTATGAGACTCCATGACCCAAGTCCCAGTTATAACTGTCAGGGTATACATATTTTTCTCTCTCCTTTCTAGGTTCTGTGGTTTGTATGACAAACCAATCTTTGGTCTGTATGACAAATCAATATTATAGGAGAAAAATTAATTTCATTTATATGGAAGTCTCATAAAAGTCTGAGATTCAAAGGCAGTCAGGTATCTATGACATCCTGAGCTAAGGAAAGAAATTGGGACCTGGTACTTGAGAGGGAAGGAGACCAGTTCACAGGAAGAAAAGGAGGACAGAGTTTTGGTAATCAGAGAGATCTTTCAGACAAAAAAGTTTTTTTTTTATTATAGTTCTTTTTGCAGGTCCCCCATCTAATTCTTTAAAAAATTTTTTTTATTTTGTAATTTTCATACAATATGGGTTCCATTTGTGTAGTTGTTGTTCTCCATAGGTATGACCCCGTACGTTGATCTTTTCCATACTGTACCCTTATCTCCCCATCATACTCCCCCTTACCTCTTTTCCCCCCTTGGTCACTCGAATTCTTCACACTATAAGTCATTGGTTCATGTTTGGCCTGCTGGTCTTCTTTTTTTCTGGAACAATGTCCTTTTATTCCTGGGTGTGGACTTGCACTTCTGGACAATAACAGACTAGGTTGCTTGGATCTCCAGAAGTAACCGAGGTGGATAGTCAAGCTGAGCATGTAAGGAACTTGTAGAGCAGATACTGGTGTAGCTCTCCAGGATTCCTTCTGGTGTCTGTCACGTGGTGCTGCTTATGTGCTGTATAGTTCTGATATCTTGGTTTGGGAGTTCAACTCCTAGCCATTGGCCATGGAGGTTTTTCCTGCTGGTAACAGACTTGCCCAGGTGGTTGGTCCAGCTCCTCTCCTCTATTGTGTTCTGCCATGTGGCCACAGCCACATCTCTGTGGCTTTCTTCTCCCATTGACTGGTAAAGGAGGAGCCTCACTCATGCCGCACAAAACTGTGAACCAGGGGTTTGGTTCCCAGTTCCAGAGATGATGCAGGTAGAAATCTCTGATGGGTCACCACAATCTCTGCTCTCATGTACTTGACTCAGTGGTTCCAAATGTGTTACTTGTCCTATGCAGATGGTACCCAGGGCCGTTACTACTTCCTTTCCTCTTTATTATGTCTGTAGCTGGAGAGACTGGATTTTTGATTCCTAGTGCAGATCTGATTTCTGTTGGAGTAAACCAGAGGGATCCAAAGCCCAAGACCTGTCAGAGGTGCCCAATCCCCCACCTCCTGACCACTTGGAGGCAGAGGCTGGGTCCCCCTGCCTGAGATCCCTGGTCTGGAGATCCTGGGACCCTGTAGCCCTGGTGGCATAAAGTAATAGGCACATTACAAAGTCCATCCATTTTAAGTTCATGACTTTTTTTTTTTAACTGTTTTAACTGAAAGTCTTGCAACTGCTCTCTACATAAAGGCAACCAATGCAAGGTAAATTAGCCTTGGGCTGGTCTACCATGGGTGATTTTTCCATTCATAGTTGCCAACTAGGAGCCAGGCATGGTGGTGCATACCTGTAAGCGGTAGCCTAGGAAGCTGTGGCGGGTCCAGGGATTGTGGTTTGATTTCTGCCGGAGACACATAGTGAGACCTAGTCCCCAAAAAATAGCTCAGCATGGTGGCACGCACCTGTAATCCCAGCTACCTGGGAAGCTGAAGCTGGGGATTGCTTGAGTCTGTGGTACCACGGGCAATGTGAGCCTGAGGTTCCACAGGCAAAAATAGCAAGACCTAGCCTCAAAAAATAGTTGCCAACTAATATCAGGTTAAAATGGGGCAGAAGCCTCCAATCAGCAAGCCAAAGGAAAAAAGTGGCACTTTTAAAATGCAGATTTCTCCACCCATATTCTTTCAGATTTGCACCACTCACGTGTAGCAGTTGCTAAAGTCACAATGCAATTTGAACAACAGGGTTTTATTTACAAGGAAAATTAACTGGGGAAACAAAAAGTCCTTAGAGCCACAAGTGGCTGGTTATTTTATCCCAGTCACCAATTTTAGTACCAAAGGTCCCGAAGACACATTTCCATGATGGTACCTTTTTGCCCCTCCAAACCTGAGGCAGTGCTCTGCAAAGTCCAGTCTTTCCCCAGTGTCTTCTCTCCAGTGTTAGGAGCTACTCTGCTTCTTCAAGACTCTTCAAACTTTTTCAACAAATGCTGATGCAAAAATCAGCTTTCCAAATCCTTGGCTATCTCCAAGTACCAGCTTTCCATGCCACCTTGCAGTGGTACCACATTCTCCACACTGGCTACACTTTTGCCCACCCACTCTCTTCACCATGGCTCCTTGCCACCACTCGCTCACTTTCCCATGGACTTTCACCTGGCTAGGCCACATAGGCCTGTTCTATCAGTCCACCATTCTTGTGCCCCTCCTCCTATCTCTGGCTCCTCTTTTTATGCACCCTTTCACACTTCTCATTTCTTCTCTCAGACCCTGGTTACCAGGACAGTATGGCGTCCAATACAATTGTCAACTGTGTCATTACCAGAGGCCGTGACTGCTAGTCCAGCCTAGCCACTCTGTATCACTAGGAGGTGGACTGGTAAGACAGGGGGATTTTCCATTGGAGGGTTCAATGCTGCCATCAGAAGATGGTTCTCCTCCTGTACCCCTCTATTAACTACTCTCAGGTGAAGGAGGCAGTTGATTTACTATTCTTTGTACCATTAAGTTGATCTCTTGTATCTCCTTTTGCAGCTGTTTATTTGCAATTGTCCATTTTTATTAGACTTGTTGTTTCCCTTTTGTCCAAACAACATCTATACCAAAGAAGCCAGGATGGCCCCTAAGAGAATAAATGCAAGGTTTACATACAGGCTTTCACCATAGATTCACCCACCCAATGCCAAACAATACGGATATTATTTGGTCAGAACCCATAGAGAACAAAGATAAATTGCTTAAGCTAGTAGTCAAACTCATAGCTTTCCCCCCACCCCCCAGAATACTTATACCAAAGGTTTAGCAACTGCTCTTGTGCTTGAAGGCTCCAATTTCACTCTTCACACCCTCTTGGTGATTCATTTTCTCTTCCCGTTCAGGGATTTGCAATGAAGTAAAAGAGAAAGTATACTTATCTGGTTTAGGTCATCTTTTACCTTTGTCTTTTTCAGATACAGCTAATGGCATTAATACCTGAATTTTATAAACAAATACACTGTCCATGTTGGGGTCATGGCTTCAGTAGTAGATTACCCCCCCCATCTTACTTGTAAAAAACTACGCATTGGAAATTGTTAATTAAAAAACAAACAAAATGCTAACCAAGGAGTGTGTCTGAGGTGTCTGACTGCAGACACCTCCTTGTGTCCAAAGGAGGAAACTTGGGCCTTTAGGACTCTGAGAAATGGAGGGCCTCTCTCCTAGGAAGGAGTAACAGAGGGAAAGAGTTCACAGAGGGGTAATCCCCACCTACTGTGAAGAGGCTCATACATTGAGATATAATCTATGAGGTGAATACATCAAGAAGAGAATTCTAAAGGGTGGCAAATCAATCACAGGGACCACAGGCTACAGAGAATTCCGGTACTTGAGGCCCCTGCCCTGTCAGTCCTGCTGAATTTATCAGCTTGCAGAAACTCTGTATTGCTTGAGGCGCAGCCACTACTTGACCACCAGAGGGCAGAAAGCACCCCGTGATGATCAACCTTCTCAAGAACCAGCCGCACCCCTACCCCCGACAAACACACCACCCATCCTTGCTCCAATCCTGCTTTTTATTACAGTGTGTACACAGCACATCCTGACTTAACTCCTGAATGCAGGGAAGGATGTTTTCTAGCTTAACTCATGATTCTGTCCCAAGTTCTAGAGAAGTGCACCTTGATCTCTTGCACTCGTTATTACGAATAACGTAAAAACCTGGGAACACACGGCATTACTCCACGGCATTACCGGTAGGTGGCAGCAGCCTCCCATTATTCAGAAGAAATACTCAAACCAGGATCTCCAGATTAAGCAGAGGAAGGACATGAAGGAAAAGAGGCCTTCTTTTAAAATTATTTATTATGTATGTATTTTTAAAATTTTACTGATTTGCTGATCATTTAAATAGATGCATAAATCTGAGAGACTAGTTTCACACCTCCAGTATATGAACAACGCTCATCCACCAAAGCACGTGTGCTACAACCCTGTCTCTTCCATTTTTCCACCTCCTGCCCCTCACTTCTTCTGGTAACAAATTATAATCACAGAGTCCAGGAATTACAGTTTTTGCTTTTTCAGTTTGTTCAGAACGGAGACCTTCTTAAAGCAGGTGACAGGGAGTACTCAATACCTTGTGGACAAGTCTAGTTTCTGCCCTCTTTTTCCTGATCCCCTTCTGTTCTTCCCCCCCTTCTTCCCCCCCCCCCTCCAACCAGCTATCTCATCTATTGGAGACAGAAAAATGAACGTGAGGGAATGCTTCTTTTGTTCCACTTACTAGCTTAAATGGCAAATCCCTGTTGTGATGGACAGTTCCTCATCCAGGTGAGTACTGAGCTAATAATTGCAGACACCCAATTGTTCTTATGGGCATCAGCTTAGCCCTAATGCTTATTCTCTGCTTCTGTGAGCTTCATCAATCTCCCTTAAGTGTCTTTTGTTTCCACACTATCATTCTACTCTAACCCTCATCACCATCAATCACTAATTCCATTACCATTATCACTGTTTTCACCTACCACCATCACCATCATCACCATCACAATCACTGTCACCACCGTCATTTCCACCACATTCTCACCACAACCAATCACCACTACCACCACCACCACCACCACCACTACAATTAATCAGCACCATCATTATCACCACCAACACTGCTGCCTCCAGATTTACTTTATTTCTTAGCTGCCCCCCTCCTGCTGGACCCTTCCTAGCTATTCTGATCTGCACCTTTGCAGTGATGTCTTCATTGAACATTTGCCTCCTTCTGACTCCCTGATTCTGAAATGTTTGAGAGTTGCATCATGTGCCGGTACCTGTCTTCCTTAGTTATCCTTTTCAGCATTGTCCTTCAGACAACTTGGCCTTTAGGCAAACTGGATAGCTTGCTGTTCTGCACACACACATACATATCTGGCTGACATGATTTTGCGCTTATGGAAAGTTTACCTCTACCCATATTACCTTGAATCTTTGCCTCCCTAAATGCTCCTTATTTGCCAAGTTTAGGCCTGCATATATACCTTCCCTAAAAAATCCATTCTGAGCCATTCAGTCAGAGGTAGAACCAAGGTTATTTACCATCCTCTTCTTTGTATCTTTATTATTTTATGTATATTTATGTCAGGTTATAAGGGCAGGGGCTGAGTATCCTTCTTTATGTGCTGTCTCTCAGACATCACTGAATTAATCACAAACATAAACTAGCTCATAGTAATAATAATATAAACTAATAGTGGACACAATGCTCAGTAATTTATTAAAACCTCACACTAACTTTTTAGTAATTATTGATACTCTTCTCATTTCACAGATGAGGAAACAGGTACAAGGAGATTAAGGGAGAGTTATACAACTTATGCAATGGCAAAGCTAGGACTTTAGCCAATATTGTCTGGATCTAAAGCTCATACTCTTGTATAAGATTCCATGTCTCAGCTGCTGTGGTCTTCAAATCCTATGCACTTTAGGGAGACTCTCTGGTGGGCCACACTTAATCTGTTTTTGAACTGGAAAGAGAGTGGGTGGGGATGGAGTCCTTGAAAGCTCCAGCTGAATTCCGCTTACATGAAAATTGACATGATTAATGTCCACAAGTGTTGGCCTAAACACTCCTTCTGTTTGGAATTCCCTTATGTTTCCTCCTTGATCCTTCTTCATCCCTTATGACTCAGCAGGTCTTTCAAGTTCCACTAAGGTGATCACCTAGCATGGCTAACCAGAAGCAGATCCTGAGGCAAGTGATTACAGGTAGTTTGTTGTGGGGGGGGGGGGAGGGAAGAGTCTCAGGAAATGCAACTGGGGGAGGAAATTCAGCTAAAATAGGGGTGTGACCTATCAAGTTCTGCTCTGGACACCTGGGAGCTCCTGGGAGATTGCCTATTACACTCTAGTAGGGAGCAGTTATGATTGAGAGCCCTGCTGGGGGTTGTTCTCTCACATTATGTGCCCTGCTCTCACAGTCAACCAGTGTCATCATCAACTAGTGTGGCTCTGAAAGTCGGGACCTGAGCTGCTAGGCATTTGGGAGAAGGGCCAAGGGGCAGTGGACAGTGTCTGGGAAGGCTGCCACAGTGCTGGTCTCCCCTTCTGGCTCTTCCCTGTGGGTTGAGCCCCTTTTCTATGCTCTCCAGTGTCTATTCACTCCCCTGAGTTCTCCTTCCCTGTGCAGCACTCACCTCACCTGCTAGACTGCATGTTCATCAAGGGTTGTTGGTGTTTTCTCCTTCATGAGCTCAAATACATGAGAAGTGACAAGATAGGGCCATCTTCTGACAAGTCCAAAAAGCTCTCAGAAATCTTTATTCAGAAACTTTAATTTATGGAAGGATACTCCTGAAAAAAATATATTTTCTGGAAGTGGCAGGAACAAACAGCAAATTACTTCATGTAATTTAGAAAGTCACCCAGGAAAATTAACATGCATAACTAGGAGATGGAAAAGAAGGGAGAGGTGATTAGTAGGTTGGAACCCAGAAGTAAAATAAATTAAAAGTGAAAATGAGTCACAGGTGGTATAAAGGGCCTTCTCTTCTGACTAAAGGAGGAATCAGATGGGAGCTGCAACCAGAAGCAAAAGGCTGACCTCAGTGGAAGGCAAGCACCTTGGCATCTTGGTGAATTTGGGTACTGAAATGGGTGAAAGTATAAGAGATCACTCATGTGCTCTGTCCAGTTCTTCCTTGACTTGAAAATGTTTTTCTTGATTCCTTAAGGAGCTTTTGAAGCCGAAATTGAACCATCTTCCAGTTATGTGATTTCCTGGTGTCAGTGATGCCAGGGAAGAGGAATCAATGAGCAGGGATAAGTTCACCTTGAGTTCTGCTTTCCTTGGAGACTGTGCTGCCTGCAGAAGCTGCAGACACCTGTCTGATGGTAGGTGGGCATTTATGGTGGTCCTGTGAAGGTTCCTGTTTCTTTTTACCAGTACACTGCACCATTCTTCTTCTGTTGAGTTAGGTGCAGTCATGATTGTTTGGCTGGTAAGAGGGAGTGGTGTATCAATTCAAAGGAGAGCTTCTATTGAGAACAGGCACTGGCTGCCTTGAGTGGGTTGGCCTCATTAGCCTGGGAGCCAGAGTGAGCACAGCATGAAGCAGACATCCTCTTACCCCTACCACAGTGCATTGCCTCTGGTGGAGCCAAGAGAGTGCAACCACTGAGTGAGTGTCATGTTGCTGTCTAGGCACTGAGGTCTGGGGTAGGTCGCTATCGCAGCATAACTTGGGCCATGCTGACTATTGCAGCAGACTTAAGGATGTGGAAAGTGAGACTCAGAAAGATTAAGAAACTCTACCAAGTTTGTACATTGGGTGAGAAGTGCACTTACTTGATAGGTCTATGTTCTGCATTTAGCAATTAGGGTAAAGGCATATTGATAGCAGAAACTTGATGATTAACTGAAAGAAGAGATGGAGAAAGAGAAGAAATTAAGAAAGAGTAAGAGGTAAAGGATGAATAAGGAGGAAAAGAAAAGGGATAGAAATATTTATCAGTCTCTTGAAAAATTCTCCATTTTTTTGCTCATAGTAAAAAAGGAAATATCTATCAATTAGGTGAAGACATCCTATGCTATTTTCTGTTTTTACATACTTTGTCAGATAAATTCAGTTCAGCATTTGCAGAACATGGATGTTTTATCATATTTGGAAGAAATTGCCAGTAAAATGCCTTCTAGGAGTCCCTTTTCAAAAGGTCCTTTTGGCTACAAATAGAAATACAATTTCTTATAGCATTTTGAAATGTCAGCTGTCTCCCTATAATGGTTGAAATGGCCATATTTATCTGGTTTAGAGCTCCTACAAACTCAGAATGACCTATAATACATAGAAAAATAATTTGTACCTCCTGATGGTGGGTTGGGGGGACTGAATCTATAGCAAAGACAGATGGGGATTGACACTACAGGTCACAAGAGACACATATCAGTATCATCCCACTCACAGCTTGGAACTCTACATTTGTTAGCAAAACCATTAGGTTCTCTGGAAGAGATGCTTCTGTCTGCTCTTAAGGCTTTGTACCATTCCAACAGTGCCTACTAACTTCAAGAACATATTTTGCAGGCAAGTCTGGAAGGAAAGGGGAGACTTATAACATGTGACTGAAACCAGAATGCCTGACTATACTCAAATTGCAAATATAGTTCACTGAGCTGAACTCAAGCTTCCTGGGTGGTCTGATGCTATTGTCAGAATGATTTCTAGTCTCTTATCTTGCCCTAAAAAGTTGCATATGTGGTCACAACACTTGACACAAAGTGTTTAGAGTGGGATTTTACTTTGCTATGGTTGTTGTAGCCAAGTTCCACAGGCAATGAATAAAAACAGAAATTTATTGTCTTAGCATTGGGGAGGCTGGAAGGTTAAGACCGAGGTATCTACTAATTTGACTCCTTTTGAGACCTGTGAAGGAAGGGTCTGCTCCAGGCTTTTCTGCTAAACTGCAAATGGCCTCTTCTGTTGGTGTTGCCTATGTTGCTTGCCATCTCTGATTGTCTCTGCGTTCAGTTGTTTCTCTTTATAAGAATATCTGTCACATTGGGTTAGAGTCAATCCCAGTGCCTCCTTTTTAACTTGATAGCCTCTATAAACATGCCATCTCCAAATATAGTCACATTCTGAGGTACTGGGACTGGCGGTCAGCATATACATTTGAGATGTTCCATAACAGGTAGTACAGAGTTTGGTGTGACCCATCTGCTCCAGTCTTGGTTATGTGTCAATGGTTCTGGTAGGAACCTGGTAAACACATGACTTAACTTCTCTAAACTTTGACATTTTATTCTGTACAATTACCTATTTTATTTTTTTGGTTTCAGATCTGTTCACCAGCAATCTCTTTTTACAAGGATAAATTCACCAAAAATTCACTTCTTCCCTCCAACTTAGAACATGTTGGCATTATACTATTCTGTCACTATAAAGCATCCTTTAACTATGCTTGGTTACCTCAAGAAGTACATATATATATATGTCTAAACCAGTATATATGTAAATATAAAGCATATATTTACATATAAATATGTATCAATTATATAAAGTATATAAAGTCTACCTCTATCATATCTATATCTATATTTCTATAGCTCCTGAACTTCAGAGCTCTATTTCTAACTCTCTGGAAAATATCTCCATCCAGTTCTCCATAGCTTAAATCAAGTTCAAAACACATGAAAAGAATTTGTTATGTTGCTTGATATTATCACTTCCAGACAGATTTCAGAATGGAAACTGTATCACTTAGCTCTCAAAACCAGTTGCCAAATTGGCCCCCAAGTGTCTTGCATTTCTCCAGTACATTATGTAACTCAGCCACTCATCTCCCCTGAGCTTATAGTTCTCTCATAGCTTCATACAGAGAAACCCTGAGTCTTCATATCCTTTAAGATGGTTAAGATGCTTTGAAAATAAATATTCCAGAAAAGTGTAACCAATGCTCATGTACCCACATCAGAAATCAGCAGTGTTGGTGTATGTTTAAGTTTATAAGGAACTTCTCTCAAATGAGTGTTCTGTGTGCTGCAGCTGCCAGAAATGCCATGCATCCAGTTGTCCCACATCCTCAACATCAGGACCTAATTGCAGCCATTCTGACAGATATATAGTTCCATTGTTCTTTATTTCCCAGGCAGTTTCTTCCTCCTCTTTGGTAGTGATTTGGGATACAAGTTTTTGTTGATATCTGGTAACCTTTGGTTTGTGTTCATTTTAGGAAGTAAGAGGATGTTTGGGAGCTCACTGCAGAGTGATCTGGCTGTGGCATTCTGCTGAGGAACCCCTGAGATTAGTATCTTTAGCGTAGATTTTAAGATTTTAAGATTTCCTGCCATTATCATCACCTAGTGGGTGCTGGCGGTTCTGAACACCTTTCAATACACACTCACTCACCTCCCAACTCACAGAAACACCAGCACATCTTCCCTAAGAAACAAACCCTTGCATTTTGAGGGAGGAATCTGGGGATTCATTCCTCCTTACTCAGCTTTTAACTAAACCTATTTACTTTATTTCCATTGTCTCCAGAGATAACTGATTCCATCAATTCATATTTCAAATTTTTATCCTTTCCCTTTTCTAACTAAGATTCAGTTTCCTGAGAACTGAGTCAACAATGTCTTCATCTAGGTGGTATATGTATATGATGGAATACTATGCATCAATCAAGGAGGACAAACATATGTCATTTGCAGCAATGTCAATGGAGCTAGAAGGCCTCATATTAGCAGAAATAAACCAGAAAGAAAAAGAGAAACACAGGATGGTCTCACTTATATGAAGGAGATAGGGAAAAAACAAACGAATAAGAAAAATTAGAAAAACCAACAGAACTGAACAATAGAGCAAGAGAGGAGGAGGGGGAAGAAAACGGGAGGCAGAGGACACAAAAGAATAAAATGGTTAACAGGTATTAAGGAAATGGGAAAACCCTGGTGTACAAAATAATGTTTTATATATATATATACAAAATTAAAAAAATTAAATTAATAAAAAAGTAAAAATGTGGGGAGGGTTGGAAATAAGGGGTACAATACAACCATGTAAACATGGCCAACATTACACAATAATTACAAAATAAAAAATTTAAAAAAAGATCTGTTTTTCAAAAAGTAACCATAGAAAACAATGTGAAATGTAAGTTGCAAAGTTTTGAGGACAAAGCATTAATTTAAACATTTACTGAGACAGTATATCCAAGAGACTCTTTTTTCTCTTTTTTTTGGCAATTGATTTTTTTCTTTTCATGCTTTTTAAAAAAGATTATTTATATATAAATTCCACATCATTGTAATCCCAGGGATTCGCCCCCCCCCTACCTCCCCACCATTCCCTGCCTTTCCCCCCTGCCCGAAGTTGTGTGTTTCAGTTTGGTGCTTAGCTTGTTTTGACTTTTCCTCATGGCTTTTGTTTATTTTTATTCTATATCCCATATATTAGTGAAACCATTTGGTTTCTGTCTTTTTCTTTTTGACTTGTTTCTCCTAATATGATTTCTTCTAAGTACATCCATGTTATCATAAAATCATCAAATTTGTCATTTTTAATTGATAGTAACATTCCATTATGTATATATATCACATTTTTTTCATCCAGTCATCTATTTTGGAGCATTTAGGTTGCTTCCAAGTCCTTGCAATTATAAATAGTGCTGCAGTAAACATCCAAGCACAGGTGTTTCATGCTTTTTGATTAAACTTTTTAAATTTTCTAAAAACAACAGCAACAACAACAAAACAATGTCTTCATTTTCTCCCTAGATTTCAACTTTCTGCTCTTTTTTCTCTTTTGTCCTTCTGGGCTTAATCTTAAAATACAAAGGCTCTTTTAGTTTAGTAGAGATTCAGGAGGGACACATATAAGAGACATATTTTTAGGTTATTTTTTCATCCATACATTGGTTTATTTTCTGAAGCAAATTGTATAAAATAGGTGAAGGGTAAAAGGTGGCTGGGGGATGACTGATCTGGGATGGCCAATCTTGGCTGACTTTGGAGCATGGTTCTAAGCTGCCAGTTAAGTTCAGTTCAGTGTCCTTATGTCTCCTAGTTTCCTTGAAGCAGTAGGTTACTCAGGGCAGGTTATAGTGATAATAGCAGAATGTGTATGCACAGTTTGACTTTCATACTATTGACTGAATCCAGCATGCGCTTTCTAGTGGGGGAGGGGAGTCCCTGTAAAATCACATGGCAAATGTTTGAACATAGAAACAGGTGAAGACTTGGGAACCATTACATAATCT
>PVHY01013091.1:0-42406 GCA_004024945.1 Uropsilus gracilis | reverse complement strand
CACTCTTGTCCACCTGTTTGCTAAGCTGACCAACTTCGTGGTCTGTCTTGATGTTAGCATTGTAAGTCCAGCATGCAGGTAAACTCCTGGCACGCAGAAAAAAATAGGATGGTTGGTTAATTCATTTCCCAGCGACCCCACTTTGTACTCCGCCAGACCTCGGGGTCACCCTCCAGTGGGAGGCGGGCCAGGCTCCACCCCACCACCTGGTCCCGCCCCTTGTTCGCCTCACCCGGAAACCGCCGCTGCGAATCGCCGCACCCTAGCAACAGCGCTATTCGGGCGGCCCAGTCCGGGAGTGGGGTTCCCGGTACGAGCCAATAGGAAGAAGTGCCGGGAGCGAGGCGCGGGGGGCGGGGTTCGGCGCGGCGCAGCCATCTTGGTGTGAGAGAAACAATAGGACTGAAGACCCGCGGAACTGGGCTGAGGCCGCAGGTAACGCCCGCTTTCATGGGCCTTGAGGTCTCCTGCCCCGAGAGTTTTGGAGGAGGATGTCTCTGGGCTGGTGGGGGGCGAGGCCTCCTCATCAGCGACATCCCCAGTGGTATTTGGGGAGGGGCTCTTTAGGGGAAGGGGGAGGTCTTCTAGGGTCTTTGTGGGACCGGATTTCCTCTTGTCATTTGAGAGGCTTTATTTCTTCAAGTCATTGGAAAGGGAAGATCTTCCCTGAGGGACACTTTATCCTAGTCGCTGGGGGAGGCGTCTCGGGTATTTTGGGGGTGCCGGATACCTCCCCGGTTGAGGTCTTTCCAGGTCTTGAGAGGGAAGGTCTGTCAGGTTATTGGGGGTGTTACTTCAGGGTGTTGGTATTCACAATCTCCTAGTTATGGAGGGAGCTCTCCTCCTTCGGTGTTTGCGTGGAGGAGTAGTACATCCAACGCCTCAGGTACTGTTACCTGGGACCAGCAGATGTGCAGCCATTTTGAGTGTTTGAGCGTCAGTTGGGCCTGTCAGCTGATGTTGGGGGGTGGGGTGGGATCTGCACACTTAACCTTATTATTCAGTCAAAGTCTTAAAATGGATCAAGGATGCCTTTGTCGTGATAGCTTCGTCATCATCGGTGGAGCTTTCATTCTTTCACGTTTAATTACAAACTGCTTTCGTTTTTTGCATCCTAATGATTTTATTTTAGGGTTTTCTTTGCATTTGTATTAAGAAAGCTGCTTTAGCAGATAAACTAGATCCACTGTTGTGAAAATAAAATGTGGAAATTAGTGGAAAAATATGGAAAATGTGGAAAAATCTAATGCTCTTAAATACCGGAGAAATGTAAGTAGTCGCTGCTTGGAATGAAACATTTTTGTAGCAAAATGTACATAGAACAGGGATAAAAGAAAGTCACATGAAAAGTAGTTATAAGAGAAAGTATTGAAACTTTGAAAAGTGGGTTGTTATTTTTTGTAAACCACAATGATTACAGTAATTTTGCTATATTTGAAGTATTTGTTCTCTTCGCATTTTTAGCAGAGTAACATTTTAAGTGATCTAAGATGCTTATTTACGTAGGTTGCTCCTGTGGCATTTGTATAATTGCATCCTATAACCTCGTTTTAAGTATATAAAGAGAAATTTCAGTGGGGTGTGTTGTTTTAACTTTAGCCAGAATCAGAATTAGAAACAGCAAAATGAATATTTTATCATAGTTGACATAACAGGCAACTTTGTACCTTTTTTGCAGAAAACCTTAAGTTTCCTGCTATGTGACTGTTAGAATTTACAGAAATTGTTAGAAATCAAGTTGATGAGAGCTAGGACTAGAGTCTACATAACTGTGAAAATTGATTTAGCAGCTACAACAGGCTTCTTTTGTGCTTGGAGGCTGTGCAGGTCACAGATAAGTACATTGTATTTCATCACCCAGTATCTGTAGGAACAGTGAAATGTGAGGTGGAGCAACCACTTTTGGATGAACCTTAGCCAGTGTCCCTTGCAGAGGGGTGCCACAACCTTCTGTAACCATCAGAGAAGTCTTCTGTATCTAGGCAACAAAGGTGAGCCTGAGCCTCCCTGAGGCTAGCTTGCTAAGGTGAAAATTTTCCATTGTTTGTCTCATAAAGAGGATGCACTGAGAATTTTCCCTTTCAGGGAAGTTATGTTACTTAGTGGGATAATCACCTTAGACAAACTGGACATATTTTAGTAAATAGAAAATAAGGAAATAATACACTCATATTCATGTGATTGCATTTTAAAACATGTTATTGTTTCTAAAACAAACTATTTTTGCCATTTGCATCTGAGTAATAAAAGTAATAAACAATACTAGTGTTTCACAGTTTAGTCTGGTGGCAGGGAAAGGTCCTTTTCTTCTGAAATTGAACATAAAGTCTGCCTTAGTGTTTGAAGGAAATGATAGTCTCACTTTTTCTGCATGATGGGCCTGCTACCAGTTTCTAGCCAGTGTTATTTGCATTATACTCTGCCTTCCTCCTCCACTTAAAAAAAAAAAGAAAAATAGCTGAAATTTTTAGGAAGCATATCCCCAAAATGTATTTTATCCTTAAGTGTTTAATTGTATGTATCTAAGAGACAAGGAGTTAACTGTGCTATCTACAATTCCATTATTCTGCCTTAAAAACAATACTTCCTTAATTGTTTTTTAGCTCTCCAGTTATGTTCCATGTCTCTAGTTGTGTCTATTTTTTAAAATAGTTAGCTTGTTCAAATCAGGATAAATAATAAGGTCTGCATATTGCATTGGATCGATTGACGCAATCGTCATTTGTCTTGTATGGTTTTGCACATGTGGGATTTTCTCTGCTCATTCCCTGTTCTTGAGACACCTCAGAACTCTAGTGGTTGGATTTGAAAGGGTCACTCCTGTATATCTTTTCAGTGCAGAATTGAGAAGCAGCTGATAAGGACTCATTTGAAAAATGAGCTCCAAGTTGAATATTGAGGGTTGTCAAGGACCTAAAGGACCATAGTGCATTCTTCTTTCTGTGTCCTGTGGCCTAAAGGGTATGAACCTTAGATTTTTTTTTTTTTTTTTTTTTTGAGACTAGGTCTCGCTATTTTTGCCCGTGGAACCGCAGGCTCTCGTTGCCCGGGGTACCACAGACTCAAGCCATCCCCAGCCTCAGCTTCCCAGGTAGCTGGGATTACAGGCACGCACCACCACGCCCAGCTATTTTTTTGGAACTAGGTCTTGCTACGGGCCCCAGGCGGGACTCGAACCGCGATCCCTAGCCCCGGCCGCTTCATAGGCTGAAGCTTACAAGCACAAGCCACCGTGCCCAGCCTTAGAACCTTAGATTTTCCATGTGGAGAATGGGGAGGAGAGTTTTACAATTGGCCTCCAGGAGTGTATAGATGTTCTCCCCACTTGTCTGTATAGACGCCTCCTTTCACACTGGTTTATCCTCTGCTCACAAGCAGTTCACAACTACAGGGGCCTTGACCCAGTACTTTCTTTACACATTGTTTTTAGGGTGTGCCCTATCTTTTCTTAGTATGTAATTCCCAAATCCATTCTTTTTTTTTTTTTAATTTTTAATGGAATACCATTGTTTTACATCCTTGTTAGTATTTTGATAGTATAGGATTTCCCCTCTCAGGTGTAGTCACCATAGCTTTCCCACCACCAAAGTACCCATAACCCATTGTGCTCTCCTCTCTCCTGTCTTTTTTTAATCAGATTTATGTCGAGTTGTTTGAGTCTTTTTATATATATATATATTGAATATTATCTTTTATCAGATAGATGGTTTACAGATATTTTCTCACATTTGGAAGGTTGCTTTTTCACTTTATTGATGTTTTCACTTGCTCTGCAGAAGGTTTTCAGTTTGGCATAGTCACACTCATTTATTTTTGCCTTTTTTTTTTCTTTTATAGAGACTAGGTCTCGCTATGTTGCCTGGGGTATTCCCAAACCTGTGACTCAAGTTGTCCCTAGCCTCAGCTTCCCAGGTAGCTGGGGTTACAAGCACATGCTACCATGCCCGGCTATTTTTTAGAGACTAGGTCTTGCTATGTTGCCAGGGGTCATCTCGAACCTGCAGACTCAAGTAATCCCTGGCCTCAGCCTCCTGTGCTGGGATTACAGGCACACACCACTGTGCCCGGCTTATTTTTGCTTTTGTTGCCTTTGTTTTTGGTGTCAAATCCAAAAAGTCAATGCCAAAAACAATGCCAAGGGGTTTGTCACTAATATTTTCTTCTAGAAACTTTAGGATTATAATTCTTATGTTCAGGTCTCTAATCCAGGTTGCAACTTTTTTTTTTTTTGCCGATGGAACTGCAGGCTTACGTTGCCTGGGGTACCACAGACTCAAGCAGCCTTAGCTTCCCAGATAGCTGGGATTACAGGCGCATGCCACCACGCCCAGCTAATATGTTTTTAGAACTAGGTCTAGCTAAGTTGCCCCGAGTGGGACTCGAACCGCGACCCCCTCACCCCCCAGGTTCCGGCCGCAGCTTCCTAGACTGCCGCTTACAGGCATGCGCCACCATGCCCGGCTGGCAGCTCACATTTAAGAAGTGTATTGAGTGCAAACCAGTGAGTAGACTAGATGTTTGGTCTTGTTCTGGCCTCATAAAACTACACTGTGCCTGGTACACAGATAAAAAAGGCACCTACAGAAATGAAGGAAACATTTGCACACAAATACAAAATAGAACCCAATTTCCCAGGGAGAAGATTTTTGAAAGAATTTTTTTGGTACAACTCAAGTGTCCAAACTTACAGATATACTTGAAAATTGGAGTTATTATTTGTAATTACACATATTTAATTATCCTCTAAAATAATGAATTCCAACAAAACAAAAGAATAAAATAAATAAAAATTAATTTCTTTAGAACTCAGTGCTTTTACCCATATATTTCATGATTACTTCCACTCCAACTTGCCTGTGTGTTTATTGGCTGTTCCCATAGCCACATTTGGAGACATACATTATTCTGAACACTTTGTCCTCAGTGATGTAGATGTAATACTATCGGTGGCCCTTTACCCTGAGCTGGTTGTGAGCTCATTGATTTAAAGAAAAAAAAAAAACGACAGCTTTTTTGAGCTACAGTTCATGTAGCAACCCCAAAAAAATCCTGTACCACTTCTCTCCAGTATAGCCTCCTCCCCTACTGGTCCATCGGCCTCCCTGAAAGTCCTCACTCTGGAGTGTTTTAAAGGATGCAACACACTATGTGAATTGTGGTGATGGAGGGAGGAAGCAAGTCGGTGCTGTCCAGTGTGCCCTGCTGTGAGATGAGATATTATTCTCTAAAGACCGGGTGGCTGTAGTACAATGTCGTTTTGGCATTTTCCACATGGGCAGTTAGAGGAAGATTAGCACTTTCACTTACTCAGCCAGTTTGTTGACCCTGACCATGGCCTACATCCTGCTCAGGTGCACCTTGAATTCATTTTTGTATTCATGATGTTGTCTTTTCTTTTTTTGTTTTTTTTTTTTTTTTTTTTTTTTTTTTTTTTGTTTTTTTTTTTCTTTGAGACTAGGTCTCGCTACTTTGCCCATGGAACCACAGGCTCACGTTGCCCGTGGTACCATGGACTCAAGCAATCTCCAGCCTCAGCTTCCCAGGTAGCTGGAATTACAGGTGCGCGCCACCACACCCAGCTGTTTTTTGGGACTAGGTCTCACTGTGTTGCCCCGAGCAGGACTTGAACCACGATCCCTAGCCCCAGCTGCTTCGTAGGCTGAAGCTTATATAGGCATGAGCCACTGTGCCCGGCTTCTGTTTGTTCTTAAATTTTCATTAATAAGGCTCTTTTCTGGCCGGGCACGGTGGCTCGTGCCTGTAAGCTTCAGCCTATGAAGTGGCAGGGGCTAGGGATCACGGTTCGAGTCCCGCCTGGGGCCCGTAGCGAGACCTAGTTCCAAAAAAATAGCTGGGCGTGGTGGTGTGCGCCTGTCATCCCAACTACCTGGGAAGCTGAGGTTGGGGATTGCTTGAGTCTGTGGTACCCTAGGCAACGAGAGCCTGTGGTTCCATGGGCAAAAATAGCGAGACCTAGTCTCAAAAAATAAATAAATAAATAAATAAATAAATAAATAAATAAATAAATAAATAAATAAATAAGGCTCTTTTCTAATTGAAGTTATGCTAATTCAGTTTTACAAATAAGGATTAATAGGTAATACCTGTCCCATTAATGCAACAGCATTGTAAGTATATAGTGATCAAAAGTTAATATCCAAGAACAAGAAAGATTTTTCTTTTTCTTTATGTTACCAAGATGCCACTTAGTTAAGACTTAAGTGGTTGTAAGAATGGTAGCTCCTAAATGTGATCTCCAGGTCAAAACAGATAGCAGAACAAGCACATGCCTTGATTTGATTCTAAATGTTGGTGAAATGTAGTTGTTGCTGAAGTGACAAGTGGTTTGCATCTATACCACCCTATCCACAAAAATAGAAAATCAAAATTGCTATAGCTCCTGTTCATGGGACCCTCACTGTGTTTGGTCTTTAACCTTTATTCTTTTTGTTCCTGACCACTTTTGAGATGATCAGAAGTCTCATCTCAATCTAGATAGATGAATTTCGGTCTTTGAATTTTCTTAAAACCCTGTAACTTAGAGGTGGAACTCCACTAGATGATGTCACAATTCCCTCTGCTTTCTTTCTGTTGTGGAGAATTCTTAAGTATTTAAACTCTTATGAATGTATTTAACTGGAATTTATAATTATCAAAATAGAAGATCACTTAGTATTTTTTTCCTATGTATTCATCCATATATCTTACTGGAGACAGTGAAGTAATTTTCGAAATTGAATGACAAAATCTAAGGAAGAAGTCTAAGTACCATTTCTTTCAATGAAATAAAATGAAACCTCAAGGTAGCCCAGTATGTTAAGTGGCCAGGAAGCAGAACACTTGGCTCTAGTGTTCTGTTTCTGCTCTTAGTGTGTGAGGATGTGCCCACTCACCACCTGGGCTGGATCCCACAGGCTGAATTTGTGGGTAGCTGCTGCCTTGCTCCAAGTGCTCTGAGCCACATTGATTTATCTTAATCCCACCTTGTCAGAAGAGCCTGTTGTTCTCCTTGTCTTGAGCCTTATTGGTAGTTTGGGCTACTCCAGGGCCAGTGGGCTTTCCTATCCATCACTGCACAGAAGTTAGGTGCACCATAGACTTTGTGAAGCTCATTTTACTCTCTTGAAAAATACAAAGATCTTACATCCTCTTCAATGCTTGTTTCATAAGAATGATCAGTTATTTTTGCGTTGTAAGTATGAAATTGCCATTTGTATATTCCATTTTGCCATAACTCTCATTTCCACCTTTTCATCTGTCTCAGTCTCTGATTGAGATCACAGGTCTATACAAAGTCAATAAGTAATTTTTTTTTTTCCTTTAGAGACTAAGTCTCTCTATGTTGCCTGGGGTTGTCTCAAACCAGCGGACTCAAGTGATCCCTAGCCTCAGCCTCCCAGGTAGCTGGGATTACAGGCGTGTGCCACCACATCCTGCTCGAAGTCAGTATTATTGCTAAGGCTACAGCAACAGTTGTGTTGGAATCAGCCTAATTCCACATCTGCCAGCCTTTATTCTGATGCATGTCATTTAGAAGTACTTAAAACTTGGTCTCTGTGGATTGTGCTTTAACTTCTTCCTCCCCTTGTCAGAAGATGTTAAATACTCTCAAAGCTGCCAGTTTAGCTGCCTTTATAGGATGTCTCATAGAAGTATGTGAACCCAGTATTTATTGGTTCTTGTATTTAATAGAGTTGTACTGTTTCCTTGAGACACTGTTCAGCGTTACCCAGTGAAGAAGAATGGCTATAGTATAGTATACTTGATGAAAGAATGTATATTTTTATGAGCTTGAGTGACCTGATAGCAAAACCATACACCAGTAAACTCTTGAATCACTAATTTGCATGTTGCTGACATTGTCCTCTAAGTCAGTAAGTTCTGTTGAATCTTCAATTTTTCTGTTATTATGAATTTCTCTTTTTTTGCCATTTGCATGTAAGACAATGAAATGTGTATGTGCTTCTGGAGGAGAGACAGCCAAGTTGGTTGCTGACCCCATACTGCGGGTTTGAAGTTTTCTTCTTTTGTGTCCTTATCTGAGTATAAGAACAAATGTCCATAGAGGTGACCCTTGCCCTCTGTAACACCTGTGAACGACATTGTGGGATGGACACAGTAGTACCTTCCCAGGCCTGCATTCTCAAGAACTAAAAGGTTGATTGGGATACTATACCTATATTGGGACATCATGGGAGGACTGTCAGCTTAGAATCTGGGGTTCTGGGACATTTAGAAGAGTAAATTTTGTGGACGTGTGCCTTGAAAAAATGATGGATGTGGCCAGTGAATCTGAGGCATGTAGGGCTGGGAAGGAAGGCATAGACTACCCCTCTCCCAGGAATGATTTATCTTTTTTTTTTGAGACTAGGTCTCGCTGTTTTTGCCTGTGGAACCATAGGCTCAAGCAATCCCCGGCCTCAGCTTCTCAGGTAGCTGGGATTACAGGCATGCGCCACCATGCCGACCTATTTTTTCGGGACTAGGTCTTGTTATGTGCCCCCAGCGGGACTCGAACCGCCATCCCTGGCCCCGGCTGTGGCTTCCTAGACTGCCACCTACAGGCATGCGCCACCATGCCTGGCAGGAATGATTTATCTTCCTCTCAAAAAGTGTTTTTTACCTTTGACTCTTTGTTTAGAGTCAAAAGGGAAACACAGTGGTATGATAACAAAAGTAGAAGTGCTTGGTCTCCTGCTCAATCCTCAAACCATTCTTTTTTTTTTTTTCCGAGATTAGGTCTCACTATTTTTGCCCGTGGAACCACAGGCTCTCGTTGCCCAGGGTACCACAGACTCAAGCGATCCCCTGCCTCAGCTTCCCAGATAGCTGAGATTACAGGCATACGCCACCACGCCCAGCTATTTTTTTGGAACTAGGTCTCGCTCCAGGCCCAGGTGGGACTCGAACTGTAATCCCTAGCCCCGGCCGCTTCATAGGCTGAAGCTTACAGGCACAAGTCACTGTGCCCGGCCTCTCAAACCATTGTTGATTGAAGTCAGTGCCCTTGTCATAAGCCAGGTGACCCCAAAAGTGATTTGCTTCAGAAATATGGATGTGGTTGAACTGGATTTTCCCAAAGAAATATTTTAATATTTTGCTATCTATTTTGAAAAGAAAACTGAGGACTCATTGAAGATGATTGCCAAATGGCTCTGTGCAGTTCCTTGCTGTTCATGGAGTCCTGACTGTACTGTGACAGTGGTTGGGTGATAAAAGTTGCCAAGATTGGTGGTGTGAACCTGGGACATCTTTGCAGATTCTTGTTCTTGAAGTGGAGTGGCGGGGCTATTTACCTGAGTGAGGTGTTTTGAGGACCTGAGGGACTTGTACCCTTGGTCACAGGGTATACCTTGTCTCTAGCAGCAAGTACACTCTCAGGTTGCTAGCCTAGGCAGATCTAGACTCTTCTGGATTTGTGTTTTTGCAGCTGCCCATGAGGACTGAATTATTTTTAGCACATTTGTTTGAGAGGATGAGTTCATGTGTCATCTGGTTTGGGAACAGGCTGAGAGCTATGCAGGAGTAAACATTGACTACGGGCAGGGAGTTTATAATCTTCCCTGCACTGATGGACTATTACTTACAGGCATATGAGTCAGTGGTATATCAAGGTAGCAAAGTTCCCCATAGATCGAGACTTCAGAGCAACTTTGGCAATAGGCCGTGGGAGTCACTTCTTCCTGTCTCTGTTGAGTACATTTTCTCCAGAGTGGTGGGTGTCATAGCCTGCATCAAGGACAAAGAGACAATACAGATTACCTTTGAAAAGAGGATAATAGCACTTTTAAAGGAGGACTGAAGGGAGTAGGGGAGAGAGTAGTAAAAAAAAAGAGAAAGAAAAAGAACTGAAAATTCATGGTATGAAAATTCTATGGAATATATTAAACTATTTTTAAGAGAATTTGATAAAGAGGGCATGAGCCCTTTGGATCAATAACATTTCTTAAGGGCATTTTGCTAGTTTCAGCTAGAAAAAACTAAGTTCTAAAAAAAAAGTTCTAAAAAATTATTTGAATTTTTTTCTTAAGAAAACTTATTCTATTGTGTAGCTCCGATGGATATATTTCTAAATAGGCCAAAAGTTCCTCCTTATCCCCAACTATCTTGGCATCATCCAGTCTGTCATTCCAGAAATCTGTGATAGGCAGAGAGATGAAGCAGTGTAATCACACTGGCATTTCTGGAGCAGAGAAGCGTTTGAGAGGCTGTTGTTTCTCTTACGGAAAACCTGTCCAAATTTTTGCAACAGAATCTGCTCTTATATTTCTCCTTCAGCTTGGGGGGGGGGTGTGGATGGAGATGATCTGTATTATTGTGACTTTCTTGAAATAATTACTCTTACAACTTGAAGTTTTCTCCCTATTACAACTAGAATAAAATGCTAATGAGGGAGAAAATGAACACTTAGTGATGGACTGTAGGCATCTGTTCGAACTGTTGCAGAACATCAGTGTTTTTTCTCTGACCCTGTTGCTTTGTGGAAGTAGCCTCTGATAGGGCATGGAGGTGACTCTCCCAGCCAGCCAGCTGCAGTCCTTTGAGTTTAGGATGATGATAATTCTGATGGTGACTCTTTCATTTTAGGTATATGTTGTTTTCCTTCATGAGACCCAGGGGATATGGTAACCTATGGTTCCTCAATTGCACCCATCTGTACTCCAGAGGGCTATTATAAGGGTGAAGGAGTTAGAGTTCAGAAAAGGCAGCTCTTGTCTCCAGCATGAGTGTACCCATTTTCTTTGAAAGCTGAGGAGTTACTTCTTCCCCTCTCTTATTTGCCATTGCCTTGTACACATCTTAGGAAGTGTTGAAGTTGTTAAATCCTCACCTATTCCCGTGTGATCCATCTTGCCAAGGTCTCCATTATGGAGCAAAGCCCTGAGTGAGCAGTATGGCTTGGATCAGTGTGTTTTTAATGGATGAGTTAACTTTGAAGAGATGAGAGCCATCCGGATTTTCCTATTTCAGTCTCAGTGACTTCTTATCCCTCCCCAAATGTTTTCCTTTCCAATTCTAAATGTAACATATGCTCTGAGATTGAGAATATTTCAAGAAGTTCGGAACATTCAGAAAAACAAAGAGGAATAGCAATCTTACCACTTAATACAGAGCATATTCAAGTTTTTGATGTCTGAAACTTACATAATGTAACATAAAATTTACAAGTTAATTTATAAAGTAATTAAAAATGCCATCTTCATGCAAAATAATTTACAAGTATGTAAATTACTAGTTTGTTTTGAGACTAGGTCTTACTAGGGAACTGCAGACTCTTATTGCCTGGGGTACCACAGACTCAAGCAATCCCCAGCCTCAGCCTCCCAGGTAGCTGGGTTACAGGTGCGCACTGCCACACCCAGCTATTTTTTTTTGAGACTAGGTCTTGCTATGTTGCCCTAGGTGGGCCTTGAATTCACGGACTGGAGCCATTCCCATTGTCAGCCTCCCTTGATAGGTTTTTTTTTTTTGTTGTTTTTTTTAAGAGACTAGGTCTTGCCATATTACCCAGGGTAGTCCTGAACCCATGGACTCAAGTGATCCCTAGCCTCAGCCTCTCAGGTAGCTGGGATTACAGTCACAAACCACTATACCCGGCTATTTTTTAGATACTAGGTTTCGCTGTGTTGCCCTGGTATAGTCTTGAATCCCCAGACTCAAGCAATCCCTGGCCTCAGCCTCCCAGTGCTGGGATTACAGGTGTGCACCACTGCACTCGACTTCACATTGTTAAAAAATATAAAATTGGCCAGCTTTTAATAGCATTCCTATTGGTATGGCCCTACCTTCCTACCTTTCTACCTTCCTTTTGGTGTGGCCATACACTCTTCGATTACTGTATTTGGAGGTGACTGCATACATTAATGGGGAGTTAGACATTGGCCTGCATTGGCATATCCTGTGGCATGCCTACTCTGCTGGTACTTGTTTTGTTTGTATGTTTTGTTTTTTTAATTGAGCAGTGGTGATAATTTTCCTAAGATGGGTGGTAACTTGATGCCATATACGCAGATTGGTTAGGCTGGTGGATCACTGTGGTACTTCCTTAAGGACAAACTACAACTTTCCTCTTCCTTCCTGGCTTTATATTTTACTAAAACTCCTTTTTTGTATATTCATTTTGTCACCAGTGATCGTACCTTGTTTGTTGCCCAACTTCCCTGGAAGTTCAGGGAATGATTTTCCTTCCATGTCATCTTTCCTGATACACTGGCATTGTTGATGAGACCTTTTTTATATGTACAGCACTAACCCTTGGCCTTTGTTTGCTATACTTACAAAAAGATGGGGGTAATTATCTTTCAGTGATGATTTATTTAGCAACCTGAAAACCCTGGGTCTTTGGAATGTGAACTCAGTACCAATACAGAATTTATAAATACAAGTTGTATGCTTGTTTTAAACTATGATAGGATTTTAATTGTCTTGTAATCATATTTTTAAAGTTTATCCTTTAGTGGTCATTCTTTCCTTGTGTGATTTTCTACGAGAGAATTTTCCAAGAGGTTGCCTGTCTCTATAAGAGTGTGCTTTGCTTACATTAAATGCTTCCATATCAGCAACTCCCAGGTGAGTGTTTAGCTGTAGGGTCCTTGGTTTATACTCCCCAGTTAAAGCCGACTTGGTCAGGTAGGAGATTATAAAAGCAAAATAAACGTCAGTGCTCGGGATGCATTTTATAAAGTTGTATTTAATGGTTGTATTCACTGTGTGATTGGTATGGGCTTAGATAATCGCAGTGGGTGGTGCCATTGTATTCTTTGTTATCTGTATGCAGCAGGTGTTTTTTAGTCGCAGTAGTGATTTAAGGCATATCCTGTGGTGTGCCTACTCTGCTGGTGCTTTTCTACACTAGAGATACAGCAGTGAGCAGAACTGTCAAAAATATCTGACTTTAATGACTTTGTTTTTTGGTGGCAGCAGGGTGGGGGAAACAAGAAGTAAACAATACAAATAGGAAAACAGTATGTTAGATGCTGATAAGGACTAAGAGAAAAGAAAGCATTGTGTAAGGGTGTGGTACTTTTAGATGGGTGGCTAAGGAAGATGTCATTAAAGAGCTGACATTTGCGTGAAGAGCTGAAGGAAGTAAGAGTAATAAGTCAAGGATTTATCTGGGAAAGAATGGACTAAGCAGATGAAATGGCAGTTGCAAAGGCCTTGGTAGGTGTATGCCAAGCATATTTGAGAAATAACAAGAAAACCATTGTAATTGGGACAGATTTGATAGTGAGTTTTCTTTCTTGATGGGTGTTTTACAGAAAGTATTATTTTATAGAAAGTATTATCTGTTATGCAAAAGGATGTGTAAAGGATATTTTTACTTAGTAAAAGATGCTTTTGCTTTTCCTTAATGAGAATTACGACTGATAACCATGCAACTAATAGAAGTCAGCTAGCGTTATGATCCAATTTCATGTGGATGAAATTGTAGAAAAAGTTACAAAGTTTTAATATGTAATTAATATATATAAACATGCAATTCCTATATAATAATATATATAACTTATATTATGTAAATGATATAATTTATAGATATATGATTGACTTTTGTTACTTAACATTGTTTTTGTGATCAACCTTTGTTTTGCATGTGTCAGTATATTCCTTTTTATTGCTGAATAAATATCCAAAATCTGGATATATCACAGTTTGTTTCTTCCTTCACCCATTTGAGTTGTTACCCTCTTTGCCACTATGAATAGTAATTTATTATTTTTTTTAGAGACTAGGTCTCACTATATTGCCCAGGGTAGTCCTGAACCGTGGACTCAAGTGATCTTTAGCCTCAGCCTCCCAGGTAGCTGGGATAACAGGCACATGCCTCCACACCTGGCTATTTTTTTGAGAGTAGGTCTTGCTATGTTGCCTGGGGTAGTCTCAAACCCACAAGCTCAAGCAATCCCTGGCCTCAGCCTCCCAGTGCTGGGATTACAGGCACACACTACTGCACCTGGCTGAATAGTACTATTTTTTTTGAGACTAGGTCTCGCTATTTTTGCCCATGGAACCTCAGGCTCTCATTGCCTGGGGTACCACGGAATCAAGCAATCCCCAGCCTCAGCTTCCCAGGTAGCTGGGATTACAGGTGCGTGCCACCACACCCAGCTATTTTTTTGGAACTAGGTCTTGCTACGGCCCCCGGCGGGACTCAAACCATGATCCCTAGCTCCGGCCGCTTCATAGGCTGAAGCTTACAGGTACGAGCCACCATGCCCAGCCTCGAATAGTACTATTACTGCATATTCATGTATAAGTCTTCATGTGGGCTTCTGTTTTCATTTCTCTTAGGTAAATACTATGAGGAGGATTGATGGGTCATATAACAAATATATGTTTAACTTGATAAAAAACTGCCAAACTGCTTTTCCAAAATGATTGTACCTTTTTGCATTCGTACCAGCAGTGTTTGAGAGTTCTGGTGACCAATTTCAGTGATATATTTGTGGATTGTGCATGGATGTGTGCAGATGCCAGGTGGCGGGTGGCTCTGGGGCTCACAGAGGAGGTGTGGTGGTGAGGGTTGTTTTTCCACTACCAAACTAGTGTGCTTCACACCATCCCATGTGACCATCTGACTCTGGGGCTTTCCTTAAGCAGAATAAGTGGGCCCAGAAGATCCTGTTTGTAACTTCATTAAATTCTGGTTGTGTGAGCTAAGGGCTCAAGGGCTTTCATGAGTCATAGTTGTTTTATTTGCAATACTTTAAAAATCAAGAATATTAAGGTGTTGTTTCCAGCAGATCCTTAAATCAATTTGGTAGTTTACTATGGGTTATATCCTAGGCTGGGATGAATCATGTTCTGTGTTCTTTACCTATTCATTGTTTCATGAACAAATGTGAAGCAGTGTCAGAAGTTAAAAAAAAAATTTTTTTTTTTTTGGAGACTAGGTCTCGCTATTTTTGCTGGTGGAACTGCAGGCTCACGTTGCCCGGGGTACCACAGACTCAAGCAATCCCCAGCCTCAGCTGCCCAGATACCTGGGATTACAGGCACGCGCCACTACACCCAGCTCTTTTTTTGGAACTAGGTCTCGCTACGGGCCCCAGGCGGGAGTCGAACTGCGATCCCTAAGCCCCAGCCGCTTCATAGGCTGAAGCTTACAGGCACAAGCCACCGTGCCCAGTCTCACATCTGCTTTTGAGCCTACAAAAATATTCAGCTGTATCACTGCTTATAAGGGGATTTTTTGTTTGTTTGTTTTTAGAGACTAGGTCTTGCTATTTTTTGGAACTAGGTCTCGCTTTGGGCCCCAGGCAGGACTTGAACCACTATCCCTAGCCCCGGCCGCTCCATAGGCTGAAGCTTACAGGCATGAGCCACCGTACCTGGCCCAGAAGTTAAAATTTAAGGCAGTGTTTTACACTTATTTCCTGTCTCCCTGGATAGAGGAACTCTACCTAGGACTTCACATGGGCTTCATAGTTGCCATTAATACCAGACATCCTCGGAAACTGAGCCCTAGACCTCAGATATTTAAAAGCCATTAAGAGAACACACTGCTCAAATGAAATGTGAAACAGAGAAAGTAGATGAAACAGAGAGCAGGTGCTTTGGGTACTTATTTCTTGCCAGTTTGGGGCCACTAGAGAGAAAGGTGATGTATTGTAGTCCTTGGGAAGTTGAGCCTTTGTTTTCCCACATGGCTAGAGTCTGTGAGAATTGGTAGAATAGAACCTCCACTTTTTTGTCTGTATCCCCCACAAGTAAGAAATATTTTGTGCATTGAAATCATATGTATGTTCATAGTGAGATAACGGACATAATTTAAAGAATCAAGCTGGACGCAGAGGCACATGCTTGTAATCCTAGCTACTTGGGAGGCTGAGGTTAGAAATCACTTGAGTCCACGGGTTCGAGACTACCCTGGGCAACCTATAGTGAGACCTAGTCTCAAATACATATGTACATACATGCATACATACATAAACACACAGGACTGTGTGCAGTGTGCTTACATTTACTGTGCTTTCCTATTTTATCCAGACAAACTAACAAACTACTGATTACTGTTCATTGGTCTTCAGAATAGAGAATCTCTATCCAAAGCCTCTTCTCTCTATTTTATAAACCAGAAAATTGGAACCCAGAGGGAACCAGGGGTTTGGAATTTTTCTGTAAGTAATTGAATAGCAGAACTGGGACTAAAATATGGCTCCACTCACTACAGGATAATCAGTTGTCTTCCTTATTCTGCCTCACATTTGAAAGTTTCCACTGTCATGAGCCTTGACTGAGGTGAAAATGGGCCTTATTTTTCTTCTCTACCCAAGATGATGCTTCTTCTGGGAGCAAAGTGCTGTGGACTGCCAAAGGTATTGGCAGGGACCAGGGAGAGTATGTGGCAAGATGCCATGTCATACCTAGCAGCTAATGAACACACTGGAGACTTCAGAGGAGATGAGATGGAGACCCTCACCTGGCCTTTCCACCTTCAGCCACACACATGAGCCATACTCTAGGGAGTTGCTCTGAAAAAATTATTTTTGTTTGTTTCAGATTTTTCATTTGAGGCGGGGAAGTAAGAGAGAGGCCAGAGAAAGATTTTTCACTTAATTGAATACATTTAAGGATTTCTGAACGAAGTTGGAGAGGGATTGGTGTTGTGGGCAGCATTATTCTGATAACAAATTATGAAACAAATTATACATTTATGAAAGGTATGGATTATGTTTCTAAATTATGACCCCTACTAAGTGTCTTATGCTTTACAATTTAGTAATTATGTTATTTTGTTCCATCTTTGGTCCTGGCAAGCAGACTGTGAGTCAGTAGCTTTCCTTTGGTAGTTCACTTTTAGTAGACTGGTGTGAACTAGTGTGCATGGATCCTCAGAGAAGTGAAGCCAGGCATCTCAGAGCGCCACCTTCTGGGGATAGTTAAGGAATTGGTGGAATGTAAGCATCCTTAGTGCTTGATTGTCTGTCTTGTGTCTTGAAACTCTTCTCTGCATGTGCCCTCTGCATATGCTTCTGTGAAGATGAGAAGGTGGTAAAGGTGAGAATCAGAACCTGTGGTTTTCTGCTTTTTACAGAAAAATCCCTTGAGTCCAGTTGGGGCCCACTCTTTAGAAGGAAGAGATTAATACAGGCTTAAGCATTTTACAAGAGGCTACTTTGTAAACAGAAAACACATGATGAAAGCACTCTCATGGAACAAATTAAATGCCCCATGCAAGTAGGAGTGCTGTACTAGGGCAGAAGTCCTAGACTGTAGGCCCTTGAGCCAGTCGTGTGGGGGCTGTTCAACAGTTGCTTCATTTGGGAGCTATGACTTCTTGTTCCTGGCCTGCATGAGTTTGCTCACTTCCCCAAATCAGCTTCATGGTTAGCAGGGAGGGTAGTTTCTCCCTCATAGAAAGTATCTCATCCAAATGATGTAAGTTCCTGTAATGAACTTAGCATATAGTAGGTGTTTTACTCACACTAGAGGACACTGCACACCCATTATCAGCACCACAGTTGGAGTCCTGGGAACTGAAGGAATTCCCAGTAACGACCCTGTACAGGGACTGAAATAATAGCTCAAGCCCTGTAAGTAATGCTAGTAAGGACTATGTAGTCTGTAAATTTTAGACAGAAAGCAATACTAGCTCGGATGTTCTGAAGTGATTCGCAGAGCTCACAGGAGGTGTATTTTACTGAAATGTAATAGTAGCCTTAGATTCCAAGTCAGGTCTAAGGCCCTAGGCCCCTGAGTGGATGAGAGCCCTGACTGTCCCAGAGCATAGCTTTGGTTTAAAGGTTTGTCCCAGCTTTTGGAGATCAGGATAGAACTGATAAAAATAGTCAGTGACCTAGAACACTGTGTGTCTTTTTAAATGGAGTTTGTCAGCCTTGATCAGTTGTTTTTAGATACAGACGTTAATCATTAAAGCTAGGCCTCAGCTCCACTGCTAATGAGGTTAATGGGGCATATCTTTGGCCTAGGCTATAGGCAATGCTTATGGGACTCTGGGAAAATAAATCTCACTAGAGGATGTGTAAGCATATTTTCTCTTTAAATGCATTTTATAAAATGCAAGAGTGATTTAAACTGTGATGATGTATCAGTGTAGGTTCATCATCAGTTGTGGTAAGTGTACTACTCTTGTGGGAGATTCTTATATAAAGGGTGGGGAAAGGCTATTACGTGTGTGGGCAGGAGCTATATGGGAAATCTCTTTACCATATTCCAGTTTTCCTATGAATCTAAAACTGCTCTAAAAAAGTTAAAAAAAAAGTATTAAATAAATATGTAACTAATCTTAAGTTTAACAGTTTTTTATGATCAAATTTAATCCAAATATCAAGTTGAAATTGGGATTTTACCTCCTGCCAACTTTGTATTTTGCCTGTTGTAGCTGTTGAGAGGCACCTATAGTCAGTACCTGTCTGTAGGCCCAGTGAGCTTGGCTGTTTGTGTTTCTGAGAGAGTGGGCGGGGTCGGAGAGGACTTGTGGGCTGGCCCTCTAGTGATTACTGGCTGTTTGTCTTTCAGCTGGAGGCCTGGTTGCTCTAGTGTAGTTCCCAGCTCCTTCCAACTCCCACCTGATTGTTTGCTTCCCACAGAGCATCCTGCCCCACACAACTGAGGAATTGAGGCCTGACAAGGACGCACGGACAGACAACAGACGGAGGACGCACTGGCCGCTGGACCCTGCCGCCTCCCCCTTCTCCCTGCTGTCTGTGCCTGGAGGATGAGCCCAGCCTTCAGGGCCATGGATGTGGAGCCCCGCACCAAGGGCGTCCTCCTGGAGCCCTTTGTCCACCAGGTTGGGGGGCACTCCTGCGTACTCCGGTTCAACGAGACCACCTTGTGCAAGCCCCTGGTCCCAAGGGAGCACCAATTCTACGAGACCCTCCCTGCTGAGATGCGTAAATTCACGCCCCAGTACAAAGGTGAGACCCCAGCTGCCATAGGGTTAACCAGCACCTGGTGAGATTGGAGAGATCCTGGTCATGGAACCATGGCCCAGGCAGCCATCCAGGGAACCCTCATTCCCTCTCCCACTCACTCTGTGTTTTCCCTCCTCCTCCTCTTGGCCCTCAGCCCAGCACCTCACACCCTCAGTTTTCAAGCCTGGTAAGATTGCTCAATTCTGTTTTGTTTTGTGGATGTGTTTGTTTGAGTTTATTTTTGGTGGAAGTGTAGTTGTCTTTTATGTTCAGGTCGCTCTTGATCACAGTTACCCATAGCCCCCCCGTGAGGGGCAACGGGGGAAGACTTTGAAAGAATTTTACACAGAATACTTGCCGCCTGCTTTTTGTCCTCCAGGAAACCAGAAGTCCGGGTGATTAGGTAGGCTGGGAGCAGGGTTGAGTCAGATGGAATGCAGGAGTGGGAGGCCTATGCTGATTAGCTGAAGCCCTTTGCTATTACGGAATGTCCCCAAAATTGTTATATGAAGGCAACCATTTGATTCATACATGGTGATTTTTTTTTTCCTTTTGATAATGCATTTGTCAGGGGGACATTAACAGCCACCAGCATGGTGTGGACTTTCCTGGGGAGGGGGCATCCTTTATAAATCAAAGAACCCATTAAGGAAATTAATTTAAAATTTGCATTGCCTGGTTATACAAAAGACTTTTGAACAACTAAGGTTCTTCTGGTACTGTTGAAACATGCTCTTTAAAGACAGAATGTACTGGGTGCCTCTCTGTACTCTGAATATGCATGTGTATTGTGGTGGGGGGTGGGGGAAATTGGGGGCCCTCACTTGGTCCTTCTCTGTTATTTTTTTCCAGGAAAAAGCCAAAGGCCCCTTGTTAGCTGGCTGCCCCTGTCCCCTAATTTCCCCTGGTCTTTTCCCCTGTGGCCACAGGGAAGTGTGGTCCCCTGAATTCTCAGAGCCGGGGACTACCTCAGAAGTGTCGCCTCTCTGAGCACGCATTCCCCTGCTGCAAGTGAGCGGGCGGGCAGCAAGGACTGAGCAAATTGAGTGATCCCGGGGCCAGAGAGGCCTGGGAGGAAAGGTGTTCAGCCAGTCGGTTGTAAGGCATTCGTCGGCACCTGCTGAAACGCTCACACCTGACAGCCCCCCTCCTCAAAGACTGTCTTATTTATTACACATGGCAGGTTCTAGAGACTCGAGGGGAAGAGGGGAGAGCTACTTTGAAGGCCACCGTGCATCTGTGCTCCCGGCCCAGCCCTATTTGCCTGTGTTCATTTTGCTCTTTTGTGATATGAGACTGCAAAGACCAATAAAGTAACATTTGAGAAGGACAAAAGGCTTGGGGTGTGCACCCGAGTGGGGGCACTGTGAGAAGCCTCTGCTAGGTGTCTGTTGTGCTGTGTGGTTTGTTTTGTTTGCTCCTTTATTTTGTTTTGCTTGCCCAGTCCTCCCTGATCCTTGAATGCTTCATACCCTCGGGCAAACCTGTGTGCCCTTATGTTCAGGCTCTGCTTTAAAGCAAGTCTTCAGGCTGTCAGAGTTTCTGTTTGGGGCATTAAGAATGCTTACAAGATAAAAAGCAAATGTTTTTACATTTTTAGGATTAGAAGAATTACATAAAAATTAATAAACTTTTCAATGATGGAAAAATGTGTCTTGTAATTCTTTGGCTCTTGCCTTGTTGAGTACATTAGAGGGGAAGACTCTCAGCCATGTTTGCTCCCTAATCGCTTGTCTTGTGTGGTGTCATTTTTTCTAGCTGTTTTGATATTTGTTAGGTTTGCAGATGAGTTTGGGGCCTCTGGCAACATAGAGACTAAGGAACAGGGTAAGAAAAAAACAAATGTTACAATCATGTTGTTTATAACACATATGCTTGTGGAATTAAATGTCCTTTTTGCTCCTCATCCCCTTCCAGGTGTAGTATCTGTGCGTTTTGAAGAAGATGAAGACAGAAACTTGTGTTTAATAGCATACCCATTAAAAGGGGACCATGGAACTGTCGACAATGTAGACAATTCAGACTGTGAACCAAAAAGTAAGCTCCTAAGGTGGACAAACAAAAAACATCATGTCCTAGAAACAGAAAAGACTCCTAAGGACTGGGTGCGACAACATCGGAAAGAGGAAAAGAAGAGGTGCGTAAAAGAAAGGAAAACCTGGATTTTATGGAAGGGGAGTTGTTGGGGGAATCCTAAGTTATCACAGCCCAGCCCGTTGGAGCTAAGGAGTCAGTCATACAGTGAACTTACTAGGTGCCACGTAGTGGCCAGTTCCCATGTGACATGCCCAACTTCTCTTTGACTCTGACTTAGACCATCCTTTTTTTTTTCTTTTTAAGATGTTAAAAGAACTGGCCGGGCACGGTGGCTCGTGCCTGTAAGCTTCAGCCTATGAAGTGGCCGGGGCTAGGAATCGCGGTTCGAGTCTCGCCTGTGGCCCGTAGTGAGACCTAGTTCCAAAAAAATAGCTGGGTGTGGTGGTGCATGCCTGTAATCCCAGCTACCTGGGAAACTGAGGCTGGGGATTGCTTGTGTCTGTGGCACCCCGGGCAACAAGAGCCTGCGGTTCCATGGGCAAAAATAGCAAGACCTAGTCCCCCCCCAAAAAAAAATGTTAAAAGAACAGGTTTATTAGGAAAAGGAGAAAGAAAAAAGATAGCAGCACCTGTTACAGTCACAGGTGGGCAGGAAAGCTGCCACATGTAGTGGCAACTACAAAAATTTTATTCATTTCTTTTGTAGCTGCCTATGGCAAGCCCTTGCCACATCCTAGGAGCATGACAGTGACCAAGACAGGTGCGATTCTGTCATTTTAGGTTGCCTACTGATAGAGTAACTGATTGGGCATTCCTGAAACTTGGAACATCAGAGAATATATTAGAGAGGGCCTTCCAAGGGCTGCACTTTGGTTGAGCTTGTAAAAATATAAATAATGCATATTAATTCAAGTATAAATAATGTAGCTGAGTAGATTGACCTATCCCATAGAATTTCAATTTAGATTTCCCTAGGCTTCAGTATCTGGAGTCAGGAAACCCAGATATTACCAGAAGCCAGTTGTGGGCTTACCTAGGTGAAGAGGACAGTGAAGGCTGCCTTTGGGGATGTGGGTGGAGGCAGAAACTATTCTTGCATCTTAGGTTCTCTTCACTGTAAGGAACAGTTCCTTAGTTTGTTATAAAATCAACTTTTTTCATATAATGTACTCATCTGAAGAATTTAACACTGAAATCACTACCACATAAAGATGATAAACTTCCTATCACTCCTGAAAGTTCCTTCATGGCTCTTTGGTTCAGAATTTTTCTAAGACATTGTGATTTATTGGCTCCTTCTCTTTTATAGCCATAAATTAGAAGAAGAATTTGAGTGGCTGAAGAAATCCGAAGTCTTATACTACAGTGTAGAGAAAAAAGGGAATGTAAGTTCCCAGCTTAAACACTATAACCCTTGGAGCATGAAGTGTCACCAACAACAGTTACAGAGAATGAAGGAGAATGCAAAACATCGGAATCAGTACAGTATCCTTTTTTCACAAGGCATCTGTGTCTTGGGGAGAGAGGAGAGGAAGTGAAGAGACCCTTGTAGCTCAGAGAGAAGTGTTGGGCTTTTTGGTTATGGTAGTATCAGATACCCTATGTGATAAATTTAGGCAATTTGCACTTCCCTCTGGGCCAATGAATGGTTTAGGAGTGCAACTGTGGGGAAGGAGTTGATGTGCCTCTGGGGTGAAGAGTACCTCATGAAGGGATCAGCCTCATCAGAAGGTATTTAGTCTACAATGCTAGTTGCTAGGCTATGTTTTCTGAGGTCTGCAGAAGTCCCTAAATATGCATCCCTGCCAGGAATTGGAGTGAATGGAGGACTGGTCTTTCAATCCTGATTCACATGAAGAAAGCAGTGGGAACTGGGCATGGTGGCGTGCGCCTATAATTCAAGCACTGGGAGGCAAGAGGACAGAGACTGCTTGAGTTCTTGGGTTTGAGATTACCCTGGGCAACATAGTGAGACCTGGTTCTCAAAAAAGCAGCCAGGTGCGGGGGTGGGCGGCTGTAATCCCAGCTACCTGGGAGGCTGAGGCTGGGGATCGGGACTACCCCAGGCAACATAGCGAGACCTAGTCTCAAAAAAAAAAAAAAAAGTGGGGCCCTTTTCCCCATCCCCCTCAACCTGTTAAGCTGTGCTTTCTTGATTTCTTTTAATCTTATGAGAGGAAATTGCTAAGAATTGAGCTTTTTTTAAACTTTTTAGTAGGGAAAATTTTGAACGTATTAAAAATAGAAAATCACAGTGAACCTCTGAGTACCAGCTAACCTAAATTCTGTAGTTAAGCCATGAGTTACCAGTCTTGGGTGATAATAACCAGTACAGCCTAGATCCCCCAACTGGACTCTTTGAAACAAGTCTCAGGTTTGTCATTTCATCCGTCTACACCTCTGCATGCTATCTTTGTAAAGTATGATTTCTTTACAACATGAATACCAGCATTCTAAGAAGTGGACAGTTTCATACTATCAGATGTCTAGTTTGTGTTGATATTTTCATGATGACCTTGTAAATGCCTTTACTGATGGCTTATTTGCACTTGGTTGAAATGTTTAAAACTTTTCAAATACCCCCTTTTTTCCCTTGGAAATTTCCTGTCAAAGAAACTGGTCTTCTAGCGTTTCCCACCTTCTGACTACATCTCGTGGTGTCTTTTGTTTGCTACTCTGTCCCCTGCATTAAGCTGATCATTTGATCTGCAGGCTTGGTCACATTCAGATACAGTTTGGGGTAGGAAGAGGAGGGACAGGGCAAGAATTGCTCAGAAGTGGTGCTGAGCATTTCCATCAGGAAGCTGTTCAATTAAGTCTTTCTCTTTTGTATTGTCTTTACCTTAGGCCCTCCTTTCCCTTTTCTAGTTTTATCATTCTTCATTCATTAACTAGAATTCTATAAACAAACGTTTTCATCTTACTTATCCTGAGGTATAGATTATATAGAAAGGGTGGGTTCATTATTGATTTTTCTTAAATTACCTGATAATTGTCATTATGAATGGATTTGTTAACATCTTCCAGAGTGATCAGTGAGTTTCTAGTGTCATTGAGTCCATAAATGCAAACATATTTGACATTTTAATGTATTTCAGTTCTTACCTTTTTTGATGCTCAGTTAAATTGTTCCATGTATGGCAGTTAGAGCCCTTTTACAAGGCTCCTCAATCACTAGTCTGTGGTGACTGTCCGGGATAAAAAGATGATCCAGGGCCATGTACTGCAGATGTGAATGTTTCTTACTTCCGATGTGAATCTGATCATTTCTCTTAGGCAGGGATTGTGCAATCTTTTCAATAAAGAATCAAAGCCAGAGGCCGGGCATGGTGGCATGTGCTTGTAAGCGGCAGCCTAGGAAACCATGGCGGGAACCAGGGATTGTGGTTCGAGTCCCACCCAGAGCACATAGCGAGACCTGGTTCCAAAAAAAAATAACTGGGCGTGGTGGCACATGCCTGTAATCCCAGCTACCTGGGAAGCTGAGGCTGGGGATTGCTTGAGTCTGTGGTACCCCGGGCAACATAAGTCTACGATTCCACGGGCAAAAATAGTGAGACCTAGTCTCAAAAAAGAAAGAACCAAAGCCATGCATTATGTCACAACTCTACTGTGGTACATGCCATGGTAGCATGCCATGTCATGTGAAAGCATCCATAGGCAGCAATGTAAATAGAACGCACATGACTGTACTCCAGTAAAACTGTGGTCACAGATTTGAGTTTCGTAAGTCATGAAGTATGTACATTTTGATGTTTTAAAAATATAATTCCTAACTTGTCAGTTGTACAATAATAGGCAGTGAACCATAAGTCACTGATCCCTGCACTGGTGCTGGTCTGGGCACCAGGGGTGTTCATACATCTGGTCATTGTTGCTGGACCTTTTCAGTGCACGCAGCTGATAATGTACACATTTCAAAGAGAAACTTCATGAATTCATACTGATATTTCTAGTTTATATTTTAGGCTACATGGGAGTTACTAGTCAATGTTCTGTTTGTAATTTGGAACAGTATCTTTCTGGCCCCTGGCCCCATACCTTGTTGAATTTAGAAGTTGGTGAGTGGAGTTAAGACTGTGGGGACCCCCCCCCCGCCATGTTTGTTGATTCTTGACCCAGTTTCCTGACGTCAGGCCAGTTTCCTGATGATAAAGATGTCTTTTAGCCCTCTTGGGCTCCCTGTGCGGGACATAGCAGGAATGACGGCCTTCTGCGTCACTGTATGCACTAGGAGTGCCCAGCCCATGCAGTAGCACTTGCCCTTTAGGAGGAGAATTGTCCTTAACAACTCAGAATTCATCTTACTGGAGAACCTGACTTCCCGCTATGAGGTACCTTGTGTCCTGGACCTCAAGATGGGCACACGCCAGCATGGTGATGATGCGTCAGAGGAGAAGGCAGCCAACCAGATACGCAAATGCCAGCAGAGCACGTCTGCAGTCATCGGTGTGCGCGTGTGTGGCATGCAGGTGAGGGATATGGACTGGTTGGTGCATCCATTAGCTGCCACTCTCCACTCGGGCATGATCCCAGTTTCTAAGAAAATTCAAGATTTGACTTGAGTGACTCTGTTACTTTCTGGTTAGAAAACATGAATGGGTGACTCCCAATGGGGCTGGTCTGGCTGGCTGAGTTCAGAGTCTTTGGGCAGGAGGGAGAGTGAAAGAAAAGGGCTAGGCCCTCCTCTGAGCAGGTTAGGATGGGGACAGCAGCCAGGACAGAGGGCTGTATCTGGAGTGGGTGTTGCCCCGAGAGGGTAGTATCTGGTGTGACTAGTGTACTTAGCAAGTAAAGAATCTGATCTATGGCTGTCACACTGCTGCCACACCTGGGGTCTAGGGTCTGCTACGGCTCTCAGCATCTGACCTGCTGATCTTGCTTCCACAGGTATACCAGGCTGGCAGTGGGCAGCTCATGTTCATGAACAAATACCATGGACGGAAGTTGTCGGTGCAAGGCTTCAAGGAGGCACTTTTCCAGTTCTTCCACAATGGGCGGTACCTGCGCCGTGAGCTCCTGGGTCCTGTGCTTAAGAAGCTTACTGAGCTCAAGGCAGTGTTGGAACGACAGGAATCCTACCGCTTCTACTCAAGCTCCCTTTTAGTCATCTACGATGGCAAGGAGTGGCCTGAAGTTACCCTGGACTCAGATGCTGAGGACTTAGAGGACCTGTCAGAGGAATCAGCTGATGAATCTGCTGGTGCCTATGCCTACAAGCCCATTGGCACCAGCTCAGTGGACGTGCGCATGATTGACTTTGCGCACACCACCTGCAGGCTGTATGGTGAGGACAGTGTGGTACATGAGGGCCAGGATGCTGGCTATATCTTTGGGCTCCAAAGCCTGATAGACATTGTCACAGAGATAAGTGAGGAAAGTGGGGAGTGAACTTGCTGGCTGCTCCAGCACCTGAGAGACTCTCTGTGTCCCAGGCACAGCTGTGCTGCGTCGGGAAGGAGGCCAGTATGGCCAGGTGGTGGCCCCTGCAGCCTGGAGCTGAAGTGCAGAGGCCTCTGAGTCCCAGCCTGAGCCAGCCCCAACCGTGCTCGGAGTCTATTTATTTTAACTATTTCTTCAACATTCCACATTTGATGATGCAGATACCTCTTCCCTGAGTGAAATGTTCTAATACAAATCTTTTTGTTAATTGTATATAGTGCTGCTGTCATTCTTGCCAGGGCCAGGAATCCAGTCCTATCTCTTTGACCCCTCATATATGCTCTGACCTCCATCCTGGATTAGCAGTATTCTCTTTGCCACTGGTCTCACCCCATGAATCCCATCTCTTAGCTTTGTCTTCATCCCCTAACCAACACTCCAAGGTCATGCAAAAAAGACTTCGGACACATAACAGTACCAAGTTCCTCTGGGATCTAAATGCTGGTCTATGTTCTGGTACACTCTACAAAGAACTACACTTAACACAAATCTTCACCAGCCCTCAAGCAGCTTAGCTGGAATTGGGCAGAGTATACCAAATATTGAGTTGGTGCACCACTGGCAGCAGCTAATTGGCCAGACCCTGTGATGTTAGATGTCCTGGAACCAACACTGGACCTCACGTAATCACCAGACTTGTCTGTTGGCAATCATGAGCTCTCCAGTGAAGGGTCCTGGAGGGGTGGGGGCTTAATGAGAAGATGTTCTGGGCAGTGTGGTGCTCTTGATCATACTGTCTGTTTCCAGTTCTATCCAGCCCTGGTCACCACGATCGTAACCATGCCTTCATGCAACTCCAGCCAGAAAAGCCCCTAAGAGAACTACTGTATGCTAGAAGGGTTTCTGGGAGGAGGAGGAGGTATGGCAGGAGGTCTTGAACTGCACTCTACAGGGAGAAGGGCACAAGACCCTGTGCCAACAGGACAGGATCTCAATGTCCAGCTCTAGCAGATCCACCCTACTGAACCTCCCCACACTTCTCCAAGGCTCAGTATGTGTTTACTGTATCCAAAACCATCACCTGCATATACAATTGTGCCCATACTTAGTGTTCTCTGAATCCAGACCTCTAGTGGCAAATGTGACTAGATCAGCCCCTAGACAGAGATAGGAAACTCCCAGGGACCTTCTAGGACCTTTCAGGCCTCTCTCCTTGGGGTAATCACTCCTATTCTCCACCCCATCCTGCAACCCCAGGGCCTGGGGATCTCAAAGACCTGAGATTAGGGCTGACTGAAAAGGTGAGTGGGTCAAACAAGCTGTTAAATCAAAAAGGCATTCATTCCTCACCTTTTAGCAGCCAATGGTCTGCTCTCAGAAGGGAGTGTCAGAAGACCTTCTGTGGAGTTGTCCTGTAAAGACAGCAAAGGTCCTGATGGGGCATGAGGAGCATAATTCTGTGATGGAGGAGAGTGTCCTAGGCAGAGGAAATAAGCAAAGACACATCTTATAGAGGGAAAGCTGAAGAAGATGATGGTTTAAGAGAGAATGTGGGTAGAGAATGTGGATGGGAGGGTTTTGGACAGTGAAGTGGGTCGACCTGGTTCCTGATTTTAACGCATTCCCATGCCCCCCCCCCCAAGCTCTTACTTTACATTGCCTACTCTAGTGCTGTATGCCACTAGAGCAGGGACTTGGGGGAGACCCTAGAAGAGATCAGATAGACCCCCACGGGTGTCTTTCAGATAGCGAGATCCAACAATGGGAGTACCATCATGTGGTCGATTTCAGAGGGGAGGTCAGTAGCTCCGCTGTTGGGCTGCGGGTGGAACGCTCCTCTGTAAGATATACGGTAGGACTGACCGCAACACTCCCGGCTGGAGCAGGGAAAAGGGACAATGGCTGGAGAAGCTGAGACCGGCTCTGAGGAGGCCTGCAGATAACTAATCTCGGGCTGAAACAGCGGTTGACTACCGAATCGTCCATTTGGAGGCCGCCAGGGGGCGCTGCGCTCCCGTGCGTGGGCAGACACTCCGGGGGCGGGGCTGCGACGGGTGCGCGCGCGCACGCGCAATGTGTTACGGGGCGGGGCGAGGCGAGCGCGGCGACGCGCGCTCGGCCTGGCGTTCTGGTTCCGCAGACCCGGTCGCCCACCCTGCCTCGGCACGGCCCGTCCTGTCCCCATGTACCGCGCGCTGTACGCGTTCCGCTCGGCGGAGCCCAACGCGATGGCCTTCGCGGCGGGAGAGACCTTCCTGGTGCTGGAACGCAGCAGCGCGCACTGGTGGCTGGCGGCGCGGGCGCGCAGTGGGGAGACAGGCTACGTGCCGCCCGCCTACCTGCACCGCCTGCAGGTGAGTGTGCCCCTCCCCGGCCCGGCCTCGGAGGCCACTAGTTCTGGAACCCTTTATCGGTCCGTCGGAACGACCGCAGAACCCTATGCCCACCGGCACCTCCAACATATGAGGAGTTGAAACCTCAGACCTATGCGGACTGATACCCTCCAAATCAACACCCTACGGAATATCAGGCCCTTGAACAGCCAACTCTGATGACTCCAGAGCTATCAAAAACCTGACTCTCGAACTGAAACTCTTTAGGATTCCAGACCCATAGGAACCCAGTATATGTATAGAATTCAAGTCTGCTGTGAGATTCCAGCCCTACCGAATTCTGACCAGTTACCCAGATTCGTGAGACCCCGGGTCTTTAATATGCCCCTTTCCAGGAACCCACTGTTACTCAGTTTCTGCATTGCAATTTCCAGCAACTCGGGTTCCATTCTGCCCAGTCTGTACGGTATGGGGTGGGTTGGGGTGTAGGGATTGGCAGCTGTAGAACCAGCCACCCCCACCCTTCCCTGTCACTGGCACACATGTGGTCTGTCAGGCTACATGGAAGCCTCAGAGCTAAGGTGACGTCACTCCACAGCAAGTCTGGTCTGTTGGCGAACATGGACTATGTATGTGGTAGAGGGTTGCAGGAGATGGGGCTAAGATTCTTGACTAGAGAGCCACTGCCTCCACCACTGACACCCAGGCACCTTAGACACTACTTGTTTTCCCAGCCATTCTCCATGTCCTCACCCCTCCCCAACTTGGATGGGTGGGTGATTCATGGGTGCCCCCATTCCCTAGGTGACTACCCAAGCCCTGAAATCTCAGTGTCTTTCCACTGCCCTGTACTTAGCCACACCCTAAGCTCTTCTAGACTCCATTCCCACCCACAGTCCTCTTTGAATGTAGGATCCCAGTCCCTGCTGATACTCCCTGATGTTTTTCTTCCCACCTTCTCTCTCAGGCCACAGGCTCTGACTTTCAGAGTTTCTTTCTCTGAAAGTATGGAAACTCCATCTTTGCTTATCACCCCAGCCCCCCAGGATACTCCTGTGAGGAAGCAGGAGGAAGTGAGGTCTTTCCATGACCCCCCCAGTCTGACTGTGGTCTATTTCCTTCTAGTGGAGCCAGCTCTAGTTCCTGTTTCCCCAAGAATAGCGCTGCTGTGGGGGCTGGGGTGCAGTGCTCCAGCTGTTCTATTCTGACCACAATGGAAAGAGGTGTTGGAGCCTCCAGCCTGGCCTTCCAGATACCTCCACTCCATCCTAACCCCAGACCTTTTGGAAACATCCTATCCCTAGTTCAGGACAGAAATAGCAGGGTAAATTTGGTCTTACCCAAATTTTGGTCTTACAGAGATGTCATCTGGTCTTATTGGAAGGTATGAACCCCAGGTCCTGGACCCTACACTGTCTATCAGATCCTGTTAGGAGTACCAGATCTAAGTGTGTCAAGTCCAGCTTTTCTGGGGCTGGGGCTTATTGGAGACCTCTGAGGGAAATCCTTTCTGCCATTCGCCAGGGACCTGTAAGGACCTCCCACCTCCTCTAGCCAAGGAGAGTAGGCCTGGGTGTTTGGAAGAGCTGAGAGGCTACCATTGCCTCTACCTCCTGGTTTCTTTCTGCATATCTCTGTTTACCTAACTCTCTCTTTTTCTGATTATCTCCCCTTCTGGTTTTGGTTCTCAATTTTTTTCTGCGTTGTTTCCCTCTGCCTTTCTTCCCCTCCCTGCCTGTCTTCATTTCTGTGCTTGTCTCCCCCTGCCTCCTGGTACTCAAATCCTCCGTACTACCTGGGGGCTTTGCTGACCTCTGTGTCCTTCTGTCAGCTTCTCAGACCTGTTCTGGATGATGTCACATCAGTTCTGAGGCTTCCGACAGACCATGTGTGCCAGTGACGGGGGTGGGGTAGGGGAAGATGGAGATGGCTGATCCCAGAACTGCCACCCCTACTCCTCACCCCCTGCCAAGCAGAAAGGGTAGATTGAACTCCAGAGTTGCTGGTCATGGTAACCCAGTAACTGGGCAGAGGCCTCTCTCTTGTTTAATCTTTGCCACAAACCCAGAAGTGCTGCTTCACAGGGCAGGTTGGAAGATTCCTAGAACAGCTTAGGAAGGAGGTTAGCTAGCAACAGGAAATTCCTTCAGCCCATGCTCAACTGTCAAGGCCTGGGAACCCTGTGAGAACAGGGCTGTTTTGGAACATGACCTTGGTTTTGTGAAGGACCCACAAGATCCAGAATGATTTATTAAGGGTTCCCGACACTAGAGGCTCTCTGCTTTGCATCTCAGCCTGGGCTCTGAGCCATGCCTGGGAAGAGACTAGATTGTAATGTTCTCCTGGCCTTGGGCTAGGGGTCCCTGGGCTGCGCTTTTATTCTAGAACCCTGGTTTCCAGAGACATCTTAGCTGAGGACCTCACTGGCACAGCGTATGTCAGTGGAGCCCCTATATGTAAAGTGACAGCAAGGGAGTCCCAGCTCCATGAATGATAAAGTTTGCGAACCCCATTTTGTATTCTAGTCTAGTTTCCTGTACTCACATCTAGTATTTCAAACTTCATCTGTGGTGATCCTCTGTCTGCTTCAATCTCTGTTATGGGCCCACTTGGCCTCTGGTCTAACCGACCCCCTCCTGTCCCCCTACCCAGGGCCTGGAACAGGATGTCCTCCAAGCCATTGACAGGGCCATCGAGGCTGTGCACAATGCAGCCATGCGGGATGGTGGCAAGTACAGCTTGGAACAGCGTGGAGTCCTCCAGTGAGTGGAAAAAGGGGACTTCCCAGTGAGCATGGGGTAGGGTGGGTCCTACAGTGAGTACTAGGGGTGTGTGAAGGACAGGGTTGGGGATAGTACAGAATGGGATGAAGTTGTGGGAGGTGAAAGGGGCTGGGCACTAAGGGCCAGCACCCCACAGGGAACATGTGAGGACTTTGGGAGTCATGAGGTAACCCCCACTAATCTTCCTATACCTATATCAGGAAGCTGATTCACCACCGGAAGGAGACCCTGTCCCGTAGAGGACCCTCAGCTCCCAGCCCTGCAACTATGACGCCATCCACCAGTGACCACCATCTGGATGCTGCTGCTGCCAGGCAGCCCAATGGGATGTGTCGAGCTGGGTTTGAGCGGCAGCACAGCCTTCCCAGTTCTGAGTATCTTGGGGCAGATGGAGGCCTCTACCAGGTACATGGTGAGAACATCCTGGAGAAGGGAGGTGGGTGGGACATATCTAGAGGCTCTGAGTAAAGCTACCCAGAGCCATAGCCCTGCCCATGCCAAGAGCTCTGAGCTCTCGCCAGGCTTATATCCCAGATGGCAGCCTGTTTTCCCAGATCCCATTTCTGTCCTCCCAGATCCCACCCCAGCCTCGCCGAGCAGCGCCTACCACACCACCCCCACCTGTGAAGCGTCGAGACCGTGAGGCCCTGGTGGTCTCAGGGAGCGGTGAGAAAGTAGGGTGGGGGGACTTGGGGGCATCCTGTGCTTGGAATGATTGCTCTCCTGTGTCAGGAAGTTAGGGGCTCCAGGCTTGGGGGAGGAAAGCACGTAAATGTTGGGGCAGTTGGAGGCTTTGGGCTTGGGAGGGTCTAACAGAGGAAATGGGCCCTCTACTGGGGGTCAGGGATTCTGGGCTTGAAGGGGTAAGAACCTGTGGGGGGGGCCACCCCAGAACAGCATCCATTCTCTGCCCACAGGCGGCCGCAACACCACACCCTCCGGGGGCAGTTCTGTGTCCAGCGGCTCTTCAGTCAGCAGCACCTCTCTTGACACACTCTATACTGGCTCCAGCTCATCTGAGCTAGGCCCCAACTGCTCACCTATGCCCCCACCTGTGCCCCGCCGAGGCACCCATACCTCTGTATCCCAAGCTCAACCTCCTCCCTCCAAGGCACCAGCCCCCAAACCCCCTACAGAGGAGGTGGCCATTGATGCAACCTCAGCCCCTGATGAGCTGGAGGCCCTAGGTGCGCTGAGCCTGGGGACCACAGAGGAGAAGGCGGTGGCTGAGATAGCCGTGCCCAAGACCATTGGGGCAGAGCTGATGGAGCTCGTGCGGAGAAATACCGGCCTGAGCCACGAGCTATGCCGTGTGGCCATTGGCGTCGTGGTGGGTCACATCCAGTCCTCCGTGCCAGCCAGCTCACCTGTCATGGAGCAGGTCCTCCTCTCGCTGGTAGAGGGCAAGGTGAGGGTGGGCAGCAGGGCCAAGGGTGCCCCATCCTCAGGCTGCCCTGTCACCCCTGCCCCATTCCCACACTTGTGTCCAGCCTTTACCAGCAGGTATTAAGCCTTAGCTCTGTGCTGGTTCTGGGGATGTTGGAACTGATTTCTGTAAGAGAAAGGGAGGAAGAGCATTCCATACAGACCCAGCCTGAATAAGGGTCTTGAGGCAGACTGAGCTTGGCTCACAGGATGAAGGGGAACATGGCCAGCAGGACTGGAAGTGAGGGAGTGTGTCATGTGGGGGAAGATGAGACCAGATTTGGGTGGTCAGGAGTTCTTTCCAGCTCCAGGGAAGAAATGCCCCTCACTGGCCTTGGCAGTGGAGAGAAAGAGGTGCTTGGAGAGCTATGGTGGAGGCCTAAATGCTGACTTACGTGATGAGTTGTGTTGGTATATCATGGGGTGGGTGGAAGTCCTTGCTAAGGTTGGGACCCTGGTCAGGGAACAGAGTTGGAGCCCTGGGGCCAGATGGACCAGAGGTTCCTCCTTTGGGCTCTGTGTCTCCCTTAGCTCTGTTTTGGGGTGGGGAAAGCTGTGGGTCACTGGGCTTGCCTGTGCTGGGCTTGGTGGGTACTGCCAAGCTGGTGAGGTTAACAGGAACATGAGAGGTGGGCAGCTGACAGGCTTGCTGCTACTTTGTGAAATGGGAGGTCAGGTTCGCAGAGTCACACTCAGGCAGTGATGCAATCCATGGGTGTCCTCATGGAAGTTGTTTATCCAGATCTGGGTTGAGAGGCAAGATGTTGGAAAGCACCTGCGGATGTGCTTCATGCATAGACTGGACTTGGAGGTTTATCAGACCAGTAACGGTGGAGTTACTTGTGTGGAATGTGGGTTACAGGAGTTACTTGTGTGGAATGTGCTGTTGCCTACCCTCTAGTGTGCCAGAGGGGACTGAACAGATAAAAAGTGTTCTTTTTATCTAAAGCTCATCTCTCAACCTGCGGCCACCTGCACCCGCATTCCACAACAAGGACACTGCCAGTATCCTTGAAGAGAGCCATGAAGTTGAGGCATGAGCCACAGGAACATGTCTTTTGTGGGAGCTTGAGAGGCGCAGGAGACAGGGAAGAGAACCAGGGTCACTTCTCCCAGGTTCTAGGAGGACCATTGCTTGACACTGCCATGGAGCACATCCTCATGGCCTCAGGCTGTGTTGGACTCCAGGTCTTGGGGACTTTTTGAGGTGGTGATGGGCAGGGAGTATGCTGAGCTGAGCATGCCTCATCCTCTCCCCCCCAGGACCTGAGCACTTCCCTGCCCTCAGGGCAGGTTTGCCATGACCAGCAGCGACTGGAGGTAATCTTCGCAGACCTGGCTCGGCGGAAGGACGATGCCCAGCAACGCAGTTGGGCCCTGTATGAGGATGAGAGTGTCATCCGCTGCTACCTGGAGGAGCTGCTGCATATTCTGGTACAGGGTGGGGGTCCGTATGTGTCCTCCATTTTGGAGCAGCAGCTCCCACTGCACTATCCCTTTCCAGTGCTAGGAGTCTCTCCTGTAGATATTCAGCTCACTCTTGTGTGGCCACAGAGCTCGCTCCCGGTGACTGTCATACTTGCTTCTCCCTGCAGACTGATGCAGACCCTGAAGTTTGCAAGAAAATGTGCAAGAGAAATGAGTTCGAGTCTGTCTTGGCCTTGGTGGCCTACTACCAAATGGTGTGTGAGAGACTGAAGGGATTGTAGAAGAACCTGCAGAGGTTGGGATTCTGAGCACCGAGCTCACAGGTTTCTCTTGTCAGGAGCACCGGGTGTCACTGCGGCTGCTGCTCCTCAAGTGCTTCGGTGCCATGTGCAGCCTGGATGCAGCCATCATCTCCACACTGGTGTCATCTGTTCTTCCTGTGGAGCTGGCCCGGGACATGCAGACAGACACCCAGGGTGAGGCAAAGGGGTAGGGGTTTGGTGCCGTTTGGTGGGGAGAGGGAGGTTCTGCCATCTGTAGAAGTTCTCACTGCCTGCCTTGCCTTTCCAGATCACCAGAAATTGTGTTACTCCGCACTCATCCTGGCCATGGTGTTCTCCATGGGGGAGGCAGTGCCCTACGCACATTATGGTAAGGGGGCAGGTCACCGACCAGCTGGTTGCAGGGACCCCAAGGACCTGGGGACCTATTGACTGTGGGTAGAATAGGGTGTCTTTAGGGCTTACAGAAACCCAGGGAGGCGAGGTAGTGTTGGGAGCAAGGGACAGGGCTCAGGCTTCCATGTGCACCTCTCTCAGAGCACCTGGGCACACCCTTTGCCCAGTTCCTGCTGAGCATTGTCGAGGATGGGCTGCCCTTGGACACCACAGAGCAACTTCCGGATCTCTGCGTGAACCTGCTTTTGGCTCTCAACTTACACCTACCAGGTAGGGTTGGGGCCCTGGTAGAGGAAGCTGACCAGCTGGGGCCCCTGAAGGCCCAGCCTCTACTCCTTTTCTACATCCACATCCTTTCTTAGCCCCTGACCAGAATGTCATCATGGCCGCCTTGAGCAAACATGCCAATGTCAAGATCTTCTCTGAGAAGCTGCTGCTGCTCCTGAACAGAGGGGGTGAGAACCCAGAAAGCTTTGTGGTGCCCCTTCAGTGTCCTATGCTCTGTGATTCTGTAAATCCCTGAAGTGACTCTGGGGCCGCCAAGTTGCACCTTGATCCCCCTTCTCACCTTTTAGATGACCCCGTGCGCATCTTCAAACATGACCCACAGCCACCACACTCCACCCTCAAGTTCCTGCAGGATGTGTTCGCCAGCTCCACCACAGCTGCCATCTTCTACCACACAGACATGATGGCGCTCATCGACATCACTGTGCGGAACATCGCAGACCTATCCCCAGGAGACAAGGTACCCCCCTGAGGCTACAGCTGGGATGGTTGATGGTTGCTGGTTGCTGGTCGCTGTAGGAAAGCGAAATAAAATTGGAGGGTGGGGTGGGGGCAGGGGAGTTGCTGCTGGAGCCAGGTAAATGTGGGGCACTTCTCCCTGGTGGCAAGCTGGCCAAGATCAGAGGAGGCAACTGTGAGGTGATCTGGGGGTGAACTATGTGGAGCACTAGAGTGGAGGGAGGTGAGGAAAGGGGACAAGTTTACACAGTGCCTTGGAAGCCATAGTGGACGGTGCTCTCTCAGAGGAAGAGAAGTGATCTGATTGACATAAGATTGGGATGTAGTTTGTGTGAAAGCAGAGGAAGCAGCTGCACCGCACGGGTGGGTGGGAGAGGTCACGGTGGTGGGAGATGAACTCAGGCCAGGGCGTGCTGGAAGGGTTCCAGCAGGAAGCTGGAACAATCATGTAGATGAAGTACCTATTGCTGAGATAAGGAGAACTTTCTGAGAAAGTGTTGTGTTTTGATGTCTTAATATTAAGAAAGTTTTGGTAGATGTTCAGGTAGTTGAGAGCACCAGGAATGCAGTGGGCTGCGAGTTTGAACTGGAGGAGAGACCAGAGTCTGGACACAGCTGTGAGGGACAGCCTGTGGTAGTACAGTCACCTAGAGAGTGAGGTGGACAGGGTAGTTCTCACAGTCCGGGACATGGTGGGGCAGGAAGTAACCCATGAGAAAAACCACCAGTGCAGGAGGAGGAGCCACATATTTGGAGAAGGGAGATGAGCTGTTTCTGAAGTTAGGGTACTGAGTAAGACGAGGACTGATACCTGGCTTTTGGGTTTGCCGCACAGAGGTCAGAGGTGACTGACAAGCTGTGTTAGTATGGGAGAGAGAATCTGAGTGGGAAGTTTAAGGAAGATTTTTCAAGTTGGAGAGAAATGGAAATGAAGTTGAAAACCATCAAGAAGCTAATGCTTTGGAGTTTTCCTGTGTGTGGGGAGCAGAAAAAAGAAGCAATTATTGAAGGGAGATATGGGCCAGGGGGAATTTTGTAAAGGCAGAAGATACCAGTTTATATCTCTAAGCCAGAAGGAATGATCCAGTAAGTATAGGGAAAAGGCCCCTATTTGGGGAGAATGGGTCACTGCAGGAGTCAAGAAAATGAGGCAGCGGGGAGGCGCTGGGCCTAGTGGAGGTATGGCCCAACAGGAGCCAGAGCAGCAGAGGGGTCAGCTGAGGAATGGGTACTGAAAGTGGAAGAAAGGGAGTTTCTGAAAGGTGGCTTGTTTTCCCCAGGCCAGCTGACCAGGCAGTTCAGTTGTGGAGAACCTAGAACAGGTGGCAGTAGTCTGTTAAGGGAGTAAGCACAGCAGGGGAAAGCAGTGGGGCCCTAGGCGATGCTGCAGGTCCCTTTGAGGTTGGTGGCAGGCAAAGCTCTGGTTGTCTACTGCACGGACCCTAGGATTGGGTCTGCAGGTGCTCTGGTCTGACTGGGCCTAAGGGTTAGCAGGGTGATGCTGGCTAATTGAATTGGCATTGATTCCTCTAGTTAGAGGTAAAGAGAGCAGTGAGGGAGGGATGGTGAGATGCTGACAGAAGTGTTAGAGAAAACGTGTAAGGTTCAGGTTCAAGGACTGGGGGTCTCAGTGAGGGTAAGAGACAGATTGGGTATCAGCTTGGAGAGGCTGTGGGGGAGCTGTTTAAGCCAGAGGTACTGAGAGGCTGAATTGGGGTGTGGTGGTGGGGGGGCAGATTGCCTGAGGTGGATTAAGGGCGAGGTTCTTAGAAATGGATTGGATTTGGGATGCAGAGAGAGAGAAGGATCAAAGAGGGCCCTTCTGTTTTTATCCTGAGCATTCCAATAGACAGCAGAGTACTTTATTAAGATAAAGAACATGAGAAATCCTTCACCTTTGGGAAGATGGGGAAAATCATGAATTCGATGATGGATATATGGGTTTGAGGTCTCTGAGAGAACAAGTGGACAATTGTCTTTTCCCACCTGGAGCTCACTGGAGAGGTCTAAGCGAGAGGTAGGAATAGGTATGATCACCATTTGAAGCTGTGGGTATGAAGGAAATCTTCCAGGGCAGAGGAGAAAATGAGAAGCAGACACAGACAGACAGACAGCAGCCCCATGATGACCCAGCATTAAAGTGGGCTTGAGTTTGCTTGCTTTTTGCCAAGTCTGAGTTGGGACACCCTGGGTCACCCGCATTCTGAACAGTGACTAGCACTCATTCACTTAGTCAACAGCTATCAAGGCCAGTTCTGTCCCAGGTACATTTTGGGTGTTGGGGGTACAACCCTGATCACTGATGTGATCAGGTGAGCTGGTCCACAGTCCTGGGGTCCGCGTGGCTGCCACGAGGCAGTTGTGGCCTGACCTCGTGGTGGCAGTTGCAGTGCTTCTCTGAGGCCCCTGAGCTGGCCTGCTCTCCCCACAGCTGCGCATGGAGTACCTTTCCCTGATGCATGCTGTGGTCCGCTCCACACCCTACCTGCAGCACCGCCACCGGCTTTCCGACTTGCAGGCCACACTGCGACGCATCCTGATGGAGGAAGAAGCCTCGCCTCAGTGCCAGATGGACCGCATGATTGTCCGAGAGATGTGCAAGGAATTCCCAGTGCTAGGCGAGGCCCCCAGCTAGCACCTTCCTTTCCTCCCTTCCCTGCAGCCCTGGGCAGGGTGCAGGGACTTGGAGGTTGGGCCCGAAGAATGTTTTGCACTGACAGTGTGAGGGGAGGTGGTTGTGGAAGGCACCTGACTGGACACCCCACACACACCTAAATTAGAGCTAATTTAAGGGGCCAAGTGCAGGATCGGGGACCACACTCCGGAGCTGTGTTGGGGCCGGGAGAATATGTGAGCTGAAGCCCCTACCTCCCCATAAGCTGCCTCTTCAGCATGCCCCCTCCCCCTGCCATACACACATGCACATAGAGTCCTGCTGCTGTTCCAGGCTGGGCCAGAGGCCCCATCCCCACCCTCGCCTGGTCCGTGTCCTGGGCCTCAGCAAGCCATGTCCCTGGAGTGAGGGGAGGCACCTCCTACCAGCTCTGTTCTTTGCCTTAGCTTTGCAGTGAGTGCTGCTCATGTGCTCCCCGCCTGCACCCATGGTGGGGGGGTTCGCTGCCCCTTGTTCCCACCCCTAGGGGCCTTGGCCAAGCTGCTGCTTTGAAAGCAGGATCTTGGAGATAGGCCGTCTACCCTGGAGCCTCACAGAATGGGGTGATGGCACTCAGAAAGCCAATGACAGAATCTATTTTCTCTGTAAAAATGTAGACTGAAAAGCCATGTGTATTTTCCTATGTGCTGCAACTCACCTTTGGAAATAAATCACAGGCATCTGGAAACAGGCTTCCCTTATGGTCATAGGTGGTGGTGGGAAAGGATAGGTGAGGGTGCTGGAGCCTCAGAACCTTATCACTTTCTTGTCCTGACCTCTCCATCCTGAGGATGTAATGGTCCCTGATGGGCCTGGCCCCCAAGGTCCCTTGAGCCCTAGTCTAGCTTCTCTTCCCTGACTCCCCACTTTTCTGGGCCATGGCCACAGCCAGTGAGAGCCCTGTGGTGTTTGGGTGAATGTACCTCCAGGTGTCATGTCTTTCTCTTTGCCTTCAATGCCATCTCTCTCCCCTTTGTTGAAATCCCATTGTTCATACTGTTTATTCCTCAAGTAGACTCTGCCCTCCCCCTCCCCCCAACCCTGGTCTCTCTGAGCAGCTAGGTTCTGCCAGTTCTGTTTCCCTTCCTTGTTATTGGGCAAAGAAATATCCCAATAAGTAGGGAGTTAGATTTTTAGTACCTTTGAGGGGAATTAAGGGCTGATATTTGGAGCAAAATATTCCTTGTGGGCTCCCAAGTTAACAATGGTCAACATAAGTAGGGGAGGAGAGTCAGTAACTCACATGCAGATACTAGTCAGAAGTGGTTTTTAGCCGGGCACGGTGGCTCGTGCTTGTAAGCTTCAGCCTATGAAGCGGCCGGGGCTAGGGATCGCGGTTCAAGTCCCGCCTGGGGCTCGTAGCGAGACCTAGTTCCAAAAAATACAGCTGAGCGTGGTGGCGCGTGCCTGTTATCCCAGCTGAGGCTGGGGATTGCTTGAGTCTGTAGTACCCCAGGCAACGAGAGCCTGCGGTTCCACGGGCAAAAATAGCGAGACCCAGTCTCAAAAAAAAAAAAAAAAAAAAGGTGGTTTTTATCAGCTCCTTTCATTTTTACCCAAGACAGTTATCCTAATAGATTCCACACATCTAGATACTGATACTGTGACTTCCAGTCATAACTTTTGTTTCTCATTGGGGTGCTGAAGTTAGAGGGCTATTCTCCCAGTGAGAGGATAAGGTAGCAAGAAGCATAGATCAGCTAAGTCTAAGAGTGGGATCCCTGGGAAACAGGTCTCAGGAATTTGAAACGGGAACACATGACAGAGGACTCAGCAACAAAACACAGCAGACCCACAGGAAGATACCCTTCCTTAACTGTTGATTGTTACACAGCTAAACCCACAAATTCAGCTGGACCTAAGGGAGTGCTGATGGAATACATGGTTCCTAGTAAAGCTTGTGACACAACCTGGTCCCTTCTCTTTGTCATGGAGGAATTTTACCTCCCTTTTTACATCTAAAGTCAATGACACTGACTTCCAATCATGACTTCTTTCTCAGTTGACTGCTGGAGGCAGAAGACAGTTGACTGCTGGAGGCAGATAATGTAGCGGTGAGAAACAGTTTCTCAGGAAACTGGGACAGAAATACATGCTTCTGTGCCTTGCTTTGGCCTCTGTTATTATGCACCCACAGACCTCATGGGAAGAGGGGGTTGTGCTGTGTCATTTGTCCCAGTGCTGGGACCTATGAAGAACTAGTGTGACTCGATGGCAGGAGGATCAGAAATATCTGCCTCTTCTGTGGGATTGTCCCAGGGCCCTTGCGTATGCTTGTAAGGGTGCAGGAGCTCCAGCTGACAAATACTGGCCAGCACACACACTGAGAGACTCAAACTCTATGACCCCTTAAACAAACACCTTAATGATGGTCTCACAACTACCAAAGAATGTTATTAGCCAGAGAACCCAGGTAAGGAACTGTGTTTAAAGAAACACCTTTTAGTGACTGCTTGGATGGTAGATGCAGGATGTGACTAGGTAAGAGGAAGGGAACTTTAGAGCTCGAACAGTCATTCAAAGAAGGGAAGTGATAAGAGAAATTTTGAGTACCATGAAGGCTGGGGGCTGGGCTTGGGCTAACCTCTGGGCTAGAAATGGGTGCCAGTGCTGACACCATGTTCAAGACACTATATAAATCATAGGCATAACGCTGCATGTGCATTAAGCAACTAGGATAAGCAGTCAGTTGAAGATCACCTGCTTGTTCAGTTACATATGATACATATGAAGGTTTCAAGTAGGCAAGGGCAATTTATTCACATTTTCTTTCTTTTTTTTTGAGACAAGGTCTTGCTATTTTTGCCCGTGGAACCGCTGGCTCACATTGCCCGGGGTACCACAGACTCAAGCAATCCCCAAACTCAGCTTCCCTGGTAGCTGGGATTACAGGCGCACGTCACCACGCCCAGCTATTTTTTTGGGGACTAGGTCTCGCTACGGGACCCCAGTGAGACTCGAACCACGAACCCTGGCCCCGGCTGTGGCTTCCTAGGTGCTACCTACAGGTATGCACCACCATGCCCGGCCTATTCACATTTTCTTAAGTAGAAGAATAATGCACACACACACAAAATAACACTATGAAAAGTATGGTGTGTAAAGGGCATAGTTCAATGAGTAAAGACAGAATGCTAATATAATCACCACCCAGGTCAAGAAATAGACTTAATCACCATCCCCTAAAACTCACTTTGTGTCCCCTCTTAATCAGTGACTTCTCTCTCCACCATAGACTTCCCTGTAGGTGTTTATAGATAAATTTTGCCTGTTTTTGGAGTTTATATAATGGAATCATACATTATAAATTCTTGTCTGGCCACTTCGCTCACCATTAGGTTTTTGAGTCACCTGCCAAATGTGGTTGCTCTTTGTCTCTTCTTATGACCGTGTGGAACATATCCTCATTTGTTTACTTGCTTGTTTCCCATTTTTGTCCATTACAAATAGTGCTGTCAGGAACACTGTTGTGTATGTTTTATTAACATATGTATTAAATTGAACTGTGTATTCTCAATAGTGAAACTGCCAGATCACAGAAAAGAAATGCTGGATAGTTTTCCAGGGCAGTTGTAATAATATGTGCTTCTCTAGCAGTGTCTGAATTCCAGCTCCTCTTTTCTTCTCCCCACCCCCCAATTTGGTATCATCAGTCATTTTTGTTTAAAGTTATCCTGACAGAGGAAATAGCATTTTAAATTTTTCATTTCCCTGATGACTAAAGAATATAACCAAAAGCATAAACTGGGTAGGTTTAGGAGTGCAGTCCCTGGGGAACAGGTTCTTAGAAATTCAAGACCTGGCCGGGCATGGTAGCTCATGCCTGTAAGCTTCAGCCTATGAAGCGGCAGGGGCTAGGGATTGCAGTTCGAGTCCCGCCTGGGGCCCGTAGCGAGACCTAGTTCAAAAAAATAGCTGGGCGTGGTGGCGTGCGCCTGTCATCCCAGCTACCTGGGAAGCTGAGGCTGGGGATTGCTTGAGTCTGTAGTACCCCGGGCAACGAGAGCCTGCGGTTCCATGGGCAAAAATAGCGAGACCTAGTCTCAAAAAAAAAAAAAAA